>JXWZ01012958.1:0-11337 GCA_000956215.1 Anopheles farauti No. 4
CACAAATTGTAACATGGTTCTTAGATAAAATCTCCCCGGCGAACGCTCGGCTGACAGATCTCCAACGGGGAATTACAATTTCACCTTCCACTCGGCGCAGCGTTTTTGGTTATGGTGATGAACGAACTTTCGCACTTTGCAGCGCGTCGTCCTGTGTTCAGTAGTAGGCACGGTAGCGTAAAACCACAGTCAATCAAGTGTGTAGCGTTTTCTCGTAGTGATTAGATCCCGCAACCGGTCCGAATGGCCAACGGAGCAATCGTACATCTTCATTTGCGTCAGTTCGTCAGTACCTTATGGATAGCTACCCGAAATATGTACACCTTACTCCGCATAGGAAAGGAAGAAACGATGGCCATAAATCACTCAACCTCCATGTGCCGTGTTTGTCTCTTCCCTTGCAGGGCGTTCGTGGACAACGCGAACCTGCGGATTCTCACCCTGGACGATAATCCATCATTTGCGAGCTTACCGCTGCGACTGTTTCACAGCAATCCGATTCTGGACGAGATATCGATGCGCCGGAATGCGCTGACCCGTCTCGATGCCGTTCACTTCCCGCTGGACCGACTTCATCGGCTCGAACTGGGCGGTAATCCGCTCGTGTGTAACTGCTCGCTCCTGTGGCTATGGCGACTGACCACGGGGTACGGGTTGCACGAGGCGGACTTTCGTTTGATCGTACCGGCAGCGGCAGCAGCGGCCGCCCTTATCACCGCCGCCCAACCGGCACCACCCGAGCAGGAGTCCGAGTTCGGTTCGCGAACCACTCACCACCACGACGGGCCCTTGTACGTCGATCGCGACGAGATCGGGTGCGATCGGTACGAAGATGGCCGCCGCACGAGGTACCTGCTGCGGGCCATGACCGAGAGTGACATCGACTGTCCCACCCATCTCGTGACAGTCATCAGTGCGGTGCTCAGCATACTCTTGGTGCTGGCCACCGGCGCCAGTGTGCTGTACGTGCTGCGGCTGTCGAGACGCCGGAAGCAGCTGCTCGCGGACGACGACGATCCACGGCGTCGGTCCGGCGTTACCGAGCTGATCGTGCCCCATCCGCAGAAGGTGGACAAGCTGGAGCTGGAGCGTTACCTCGCCCAGCAGCAGTCGCTAGTGCACGAGTACCGGACGTTGCGAGCACCGTGGGAACTACCGCTGCCGGTTAAGGAGGACCTCAAGTACGGCAGCATCGCTGCCACCGGGCGAGATCTTAGCAACGGGCAGCCTCCTAACGACCACTACGAAACGCTCGACTACTATCAACACCAACATCAACAGCAGCAGCAGCTGCAGCAACAGCAGAAACGGACTCTCTCCCGTCCGCACATCGTTTTCGTATGACTCTAGACCGGCCGACGTCACCGGAGCTACTGCACTGGGCGCCGAAGCACTAGCAGCGTAACGCCACTGCTGGAATTCGAAAGTGCCGTCTAAAATCCCCCCGATCCGGTAAGTCAGCCGTACATGTACTTGCCAATTACTTATATTACAATCACTCTCAAAACAAGAAAGATTTTCGGACAAATAGAAGCGTAATGAGCCATACTATGCTAAAAGGCATTGAGGTTTAAGGAAGATTTTGATGGGAACTATTCGATCGGCATCTAGATCGAAAGGAAGCTGGTAAAACAAAAACCTAAAAAACTTTCAAAATATGTATTTACATGGTTTATAATAAATCGTTTGAATTAACATTAGGCTTTCTACAGTTGGTTTCTTGTTTTGAAGTATTTTATGAATTTATTGTGTTGTACCTGTAAACGGACACGCTCAAACTTACTTCCCTACTAATATCCTACTTATACGTCTACATACACCCTTAAGCTTATACTTGATTTAGCGTTTTATATCACCAACCTATTCGATTTTGCTTTACTGTGAGCTATACATGGACAGCTAGGTTTAATTTGAAACAAAAATACTGTTGAGGTAAATAATTAATAGAGAATCGAAAAAGAAACATAAAGCATATAAAAATTGATGAGAAACTATAACAAAAGCTAACGCTGTTGCAAATTGAATGTTCCTGCCTTATCAAGTCGCCTATGGGCAAATTAGTCCTATGCTAATTTGACAGATTGGTTGCATTGCAACCGTTTCATCGAAGCAAGAAATGTATTTACATTTATTTAACTAAAATTAATGTATAGACTATCGCCTGACCAAAGCGTAAGATCATTTTCAGCAATAATGTGCTTTTACCCTTGCACTTTCAATTCAACAATTAAAGTGCAAAATGGACCTGAAATAAACATGTTTAAATTTACTACCACTTCGTTTCACCGATTGTAACCATTTCGATAAGGAAACCAAAATACAAACATGAAACAATGTAATATAAAGTTTATTGTCACAACTATTATCGATGCGATCTAAATCCAAGTAGACCTGTCCAATAACACGTTATGGGCAAGCGTTCGCTGTTGTCACATACTTAACCTCAACTTTTGTTAACGGATCATTTCAAGATGGGTCACGGAAATTATCCCGACCAGCGTCCCGTCTCCAAGACCTTGTCCCGCACAAATCCACGCAGAAACTGCGCTCATTTTGAGTTATTGAGGTGAGCGAAAAGCTTCCCGGGAAAAGGATCACTTTTTTGGCATCATTTTATACTCCAAATGAGCCTGTGACTTTTGACCGTTTTCTTCCGTACCACAGACGAGCCCCCGGTGACCTAATAAGCAGCGTTCGGTGAGCGACTGTCGGACGATAAATCTTCCGGCAAATGGACCCTACCCTCCCGTGACGGTTGGCCCCACCGTATGGTCCGTAATGCGTTAGGCTATTCGGGGCACCAGCCCTCGTGCCCTTACATCTTAATAAATATGTAACGACTCGTATCTTTTATTTACTCGCATTCGCATTTCACTGTCACGTCTGTACCGTTCCCGTCGTAGCCGGTGTCAGAATCAACTGGCCACCTGTGAGCGGAGAAAACTACCTCTCCCACCACCCCCGGAGAGAGAGGGGGGGGGGGAGGGAAACAGTGCTTCCCTTGAAAGCTGTTCCTTTTTGCAGATTACTATGCGGCATGGGTGCGTCTCTTTATTATGAACTACGGCGTGCAGGAAATGAAAGCGAACGGAAATTTGTTCCATCGTCACCTTTCCGGCTACCGTACCCGTTGTATTCTCAACGTGGCAGGTGATTGAATCTTCTTTGTACTTCGTCGCGCTTACCGTCCGACTGTGGGTCCGAACCGAATCAAAAAAAGAACCACATGCATCCTTAGAAATGAAAGAAAGAAAGGATCTCGGCTTATCATAGTGAATTGAAAGGCTTTTTTTTCGTCTTTATCGCGCACCTCCCGCGCAACAGTCGCGTGGACTGCTGGCGAAGTCTTGCATTTGGGGAAAGCAATCCCAACAGCTACGTGGAAGCGGCCAAATCTGTGCCTTATTTGAATGGAAAGTAATTTATACAGATGTTTAACGAGCAGGCAAAACTTCATTTTCGCCGTTTGCTGTATACTAGTGTTAGGGCAGTGGGTGGGATAATCTTTTGAATTGTGGTTGTTAAGCTGCTGCTGAAGTTAGTTGGTTGCGTAGGTTTTCAGCAAGGGTGTTTTGAAGACCCAGGGTTCCGAATGGCAGATTCATACTGGGGTTTTTTTTTGTGTACGTTATCTGTTTCGTACTTAAACTTTCTTTTGTAAGTAATATAAAAGTTGAATTTTATCACAAAAATGACAAATTTTAAAATATTTATTCAAAAAGCGCTTTTAAACCCATGTTTTTATTAAAATTCAATACACTTTCAGTTCATATTACTTTGAAAAATATGAGAAAAGATATCTCCAGCAAGAAAAATCAGTACTTTTTTCAATATTTTTTACAACAATTAGTCACTTAAAGAGTTTTATGAATACCTTAAATGCTACTTATTTTCTTGCCTAATGCTTAACGATCGAACAAGAAACGTTATATCCGAAATCGATGAGGTTAAATTGGTGATGCTAGGAAAGACAAACATTAATTTTTAAAAAGATTAATCCATTATTGGTTGAAAAATTTTATAACGTTTTAACCAATATGCAACCAACTTTCAATAAAAGCATTATGAAAGACCTTCGAATAAAAAATTAAATTTCCGATAGTCTTATTTCGATGTATAGGAAAGCGTCATGAATTGTTACTTCTGTACATCAAAGCTTAAATCAGGCGAAATTACATTTTATTATAAAATGTATTATAAAAGGTATAATATACCTAGATTATTTACTTTAGTAGCGGAAATTTTAACAAATTTTAACAAATAAGTAAAAATTTTATCACGTTCTATTTACTATTGTAATAATAAATGTTGTACCGGTTGGTCAAGCTGCAATTCATTTTCATGCAGAAATCACCCAATCAGGTCTCCGTAAATACTCCTATTTACAGCTTCTACTTCATAGCAACCAAAATTACTTCGCAGAATAGTATTTTTGTACACGCCAATCATCGAAATATCATGGCAGCAAAATAAACAGAAAGCACAAGGGTAATTGTTTTCCGATTAGTAAGAAAAGCTATGATGTGTGTTCATATCCGGAACCTACCGCATATAAACACGAAAAGAAGTGCCGTGTTCCACGAACAAGCCCCTCCGCGAGCATCATCGCCAGCCTATTGCGCAAATTAGTATCGCTCTAATTCAATAACACATCATCGCCACCGTGCGATCGATAGCGATCCGCTAACCTTAACCCGAACATCCGAGCGCCCACCTTTACGCGAGGACGCACTTCCTTTTGCGCCCAATTTCCGGCCCGTTGCCATGCCCAACGTGATGCGGCTGTAACGTGGCGAACACGTGCTGCATCCGACCAATCTTCCTGTCGCTCATTAGAGAACCAGGGCTGAACGAAAAACTAGCAGGCGTAGGATTGCTTTCATCTCCCACACACACACACACATGCTCATCCCACGGCAATTCGCCATTATATCACCGAGGAAACTGATGGCAAAACCAATCGATATTACCGGGGATCGCAACCGGAAAAGTGGGAGGAAATTTCGATTCCCCAAACCGAAACCTATACTGTCCATCTTTGTTTCAGCGAACGGTCGACTGTTGTTTTTTTTTTCTTTTTTTTTATTTACGCGCTTTTCTTCGCCACTCAAGCTGTGCCACTCGACCTGAGCGCCATTTTTATACCGTATCGTTTGTCTTCGTTTTGATCGCCATCGCAGCACCGGTCTGGTTCATTTTCGTTCCGAAAACGACTCATTCGGTCGGAAAAGACATCGTTTGAATTATTTATCATCTGCCGTTCGATTTCTCGCTTGCCCTTTTTGCGTCTGATGGGCCTATCGGTTTGCCTGTCTTTCTCTCTCTCTCTCTCTCTCTCTCTCCCTCACTCTCTCCCAACACCACACGGGAACCGGAAATGGCCGGGAAAAGCTGCTGCGAAAGATGAGCAAAGCTCCCATCTCACCCCATCGCACACCGTGCAGGAAAAGCGTCGAAATGGCATTACGATGGGCCCGTTGCCCATTTCCTGTCAATCGGCCAATGGAAAGCGGCCCGGAACTGGGACGCGTCGCATTGTGCCGTCTAGGCGATTTTTATATGGTTCGTTGGGTTGATGTTTTTTTCTGCTTTTTCCCCCTTACCTTTGCTTGATTGAATGTGAGGATCTATAGAATAAAAGAAGACAGACACGGAGCTGGAAATTAGCTCAGCTTCCCTTCCCGGAAGGTTTTCGTTAAGTAACGCTTTATGATATAAATCTTTACTCTCTGTAGGGTAATAAATTTTGTTTCGCAGCTATCGTCGGAAAAAAGGTTAAGTATAGACATATCGTTCGTTCTATACACGATGATCTGCTGCATTAAGCTTGTTTACTAGTTATCCAAAGTCATCCAGTATAATGGCAATGCTTTGAACGTTCATTTCGAAACAGCTTTTCATGCCATTGAAATAATAAAACAAGTAATTTAGGTCATCAGTACGAGAAACAGCGGGACATTTGTTACTTATCAATTTATTTATTACCACAAGATTAATATGCATAACGTAATATAAAAGAAAAAAAAAGTTCAAATAAAGTTTAGAACACATTTGGTTTCTGTTTTGTTATTTTCTGTTTTAACAATATACTGATTTACACTTATATTGTCTTTTGAATTGTTCAAACAAATTAATGTTACTAGGTAACAGCAACGCAATATTAATATTAAAAGGTTTTTTACTAACGAATCTCTTCTGTAATAACTTATTAACTCAAAACATTCTCAACCAAACTACATAAACATGCAGTTTATTAACGATTTGTTTAAGACGTTATCCATTAAACTAAATTATTGTCATTTAAATAAATATCAAATGATTTTACAATCTTAAAAATAAAAAAGATGGTTCATTATTTACGCCATGATTGTCCTAAGAAAAAGTATACTTGATTTATATTTGACTTATATTTGTCTAATATTTGACTAAACAAATTTTTCGATAATGTTTGCAATGAATGTGTAATTGTGATCCATTGTGTCTGAAAATGTTTAGACAAGATTAAAACAGCATGAAATTCGGGTTCCATGTTTTTATGGATTATTTTAAGCTCGAGCCAGTTGTTAGTAACAGTATTTTTAACATAATAAACATAATATTAAAAGCAATACGGCCAGGCCTTTACTACCAAATAAAAATAAAAAACATAATGTTAACATAATAAAAATCCTAGCAATTGCTGCATCGTTTAAACATTTTCAATCATGCCTCCATAGCAATTTCACACAAAAAAGATATATTAAGATTTTTTTATGGAATATGCAACTATTCATCTTGTATTATTACAATGTTACAGTAAATCTTGTACCAGAGTTCGTTCCAAATTTGTTCCATCTTAAATGCACATTCCTTTTCCGTTCAACATTCACCGATAATGAACCATTCAATGGACGATCTTCTACCACCGAACCCAAGAAGCAAACGACCGCGACAGCAGGACAAAGTTTTTATAATGAAATTTTAATGCCACCAAATCCTTTTGTACAGAAAAAAACCTACCTCCCCGGAAGATGATTGCAGCTTGCGAGCTGAGCTGAGACGCAAGTTAATGAAATGGCGATTTACGTTCATCCGTTCCCAGGTCCGGTTCGTCCTGGGTAACTTCTCCGAACATCGGGCTGGCGTCACCGACGCAAACGTGCGGCAAACAAAACGCACAAAAAAACCCAGACCAACCCAAAACCCTTACCCACAAACGGTTCAATATTGACTCAAGGCCTTTAGCGAACCGAATCGATCGCTTGTCGAAACGCTTTGATACCCGGTGTTCGATCTTTGGCGTGTTTGGCGTTCTATGTGTGTGCGTGTGTACATCAACCGGCAAATCACTCCAACATTTGGCGCCTGAAAGTGCTGATGATGGAAACGGCCTCCCCGAAGACAAGTGGCACAAGAGCAGTAGCCGAAAAAAAACACAAAAAGCCAAGCATGAAACAAGCAAACCGACACCAACACCTGCCGAAACTGTCCCAACGGTTGGGTGGAACGATAAGCAAAAACAAAACTAATATACGAAAACGCCAGAACGGAGGGAATGATAATTTAATTTCGATTTAGCATTCGCCCACCCGCAGAGCGGCAACGGCATGGGAGAGAAAGAGGGAAAAAAATCAATGCAAAAAAAGCGAACAAGGAGCACATCCTTGCCAAAACAAGCGAACGGAAAGGATTTCAAATGCCACCCCTTTTTCCCGCTGGCATGCACCAGCTGTTACTGCAGTGTTGGGCTGGTTGGTTATTCCCGTTCGCCTTTCCCGCTTCCTTCCAAAGGCGAGCAAAGGGAATGGCTGGCTTGCGCCATTTGCCTGCCATTGAGGATGACTTTAATTTTCCAAAATTCGCATGCCCTTGCCATACTGAGAATAATGGTCGAACCAGAACCGAAGAGTAAAGCTAGAGATCGTGGTATTCCACTAGTACCTAGCGTGACTTTTAGGGAGAAATTAAAATATTTTAAACAAAAAAGCACTCAAGAACATTGGACTAGTGAAATAATTATTGCAAAAAAAAATCATGAAACGAAGGGTTCAAGAGAATTATTCGGTTGCATTACTTCAATGCAATGAACATAGCGTTAAGGTATTTTCGATCATTTATTTAAAATTTTGCAAACAATGCGTTTATCATTATGTGTTTTTTTACACACAATCATCGTGATAGATAATAAAATATATAAAAATAAAATTCAAATGTTTTTTGACAGATACTTTTTAACGGAATAGCCAAACCGTCAGGCTTGTCGAAATAATTACGCTTCTATTTATCACCCAGAGGATACATCTACCAATCATCATGTTGAAAATAATTCTCTCATAAGCCAGTAATCGCTATTTAATGGAAAAATATTTGAAAAAATTTCATGTGCTTGTTTTCCCTCTTCTCTTTTCTATCGCCAGCCGATGAAATATCCGGACACACACGGTAAGTCGAATCGCCGGCGAAGTAAACTCAAACAGGTTCCACGCTACCCATCAGCATCCGTTTCTCGTGTTCATCCTGCACACGCACAGTGACTCCTTACAAAATGTACATCACCGTTTTCCCAGACACCGGGCGTCGACCGACCGAAGTGACTCTCCGTCATTCGCAGGCGCAACCAAAGATATACGTACAAGTGGATTACTCTTTTTTTAAACGCAAATAGCAAACGTTAGCACGGTGGGAGCTGTCAGGGCGCTGCACGCCGAGCGGCTAGTGAGGGAAAGGTAACAAAACGCAACACGAAACCCCCCGATAGAAAAGGATAATCCTCCAACGACCGGGCTGGGTCTGGAAGAAATGTTAAATATATCGGAATATGCCGGGCGTCCGGAAGAAGCGCTTTGGGCGCGCGGACGGGATCCAAATGAAGATTGAAGTGCGGTGACAGGTGACGTCAGAAAACGATGATGGCCGGCAGAAGGCAGAAGCAGGGCTAGGGCGCTGGGCGCTGGTAGATAGGTTGAGACAACTACCATCCAAAGCACGGACCGAACCGTGGTCCGTAGGCTTAGAATATGCAAAAATGTATAAATTTAATGTACGATGCAACGGCACACGGCGCACGTTTGCCGCAACGAAACACATTATATTAATGACGCCAGCGAGCAGGAAGCGAAATGAAACGGTTTGAACGTGTTTTGTGCGTACCAACCGGGTAGCGATTTTGGATAATGCTTTTCCACACCGGAAGGAAGATATTGTTTTGTAGCATTATTTGCAGCGGCAAATCCCGCGGAGAGGCCGGCCCGTGCGATGCGAATTACAGCAAACCTTCAAGAAGGCGGAAAACGCGCGGAAGGAATCTTGTGAATAGTGATAAAAGGGCAAGAAAGATTTATATACATACCTTGCATCGCTGGAAACATGCTTATACTTGCTAGGGAAAGAGAAAAACAAACGGCAAACGTATAGCAAACAGATGAGTGACGAGTTGCAAGCTGTAAGAAATTATTAGATGGAAAAATTACATTATTTTTGAAAACTTCATTACAATCATTTCCTCCTCGGAACACGCGCGTGGTAAAGAAAAGGGAAAAACCCTTCACACTTGCACCTGTCGCCAGCGAAAAGTCCCTCATTTTTTGAGAAACAAAAAAAATAAACAGAAAAAAAATAATTTGAGAAAGTGTAGCAAAGAGAGCGAATTAAAAAAAACACACACGCACACAGGAAAGAAACACATAGAATAGATCAAACGCAGCGCTAACAAGTATCGTGAGAATTGACAAAAAGCAATAAACGTTTTACAAAGCTAGATGAACGAACGGGCAGTGTAAAAATGACAACAAAGAAAAGAGAAACAAACAAACAAATGAAACAAGTGACTCTGTAATAGAACTATACGTTGGCCGATGTGTTATAGTAGCGTAGAAACAAGAGAAGGAAATAAAGTAAAGCAACTGCAAAGAGAAGAAGAAAAAAAAAACAAACATATGGCGCAACCAAAACAAAAAACTATATGATGCTGAAAATATTTATAAAATAATTATAATCAAACAAAACACACACACACACACTCACAGAAAAGGAAAACAAAGGATGGAAACCCCGGAATTGAGCTAGTACAGCAAACAAAGAAAACTGGAAAAAAAGTTCTTCGTGCCAAAGGGCAAAGGCACATTGCCACCGCGGAAAGGTGCGCCCCGGGGATGTGAGAAGGCAGGTTTTTTTTTTAATTTTCGTTTCCATGTGTTTTCCTCTTCGTTTCTTGTAAATGAATCAACACAGTGCAACGCTAAGGCACTGACGTAGAGCGAAACGGTTATTAGCTAATTTTATACTCTTCATAAACGAGCGCATACGTTGGCGGTGGCGTGGGACAACCGTGAAGAAAAATGAAAGATCAAACTTACTAACAAACAGAAGAAAAAAAAAACAAATACCAGCGTCCGCGGATCGAAACACCAGCTCTGTAGCAAGTGCAGATTGAAGTTAAGTTGCAAATAAACAGAACATGTATCGAATAATATAAATCGAGTGCACATTTCGTTCGCCATTATTAAAATATCCGAACCGGTTTCCTCTATTTATTTGTTGAACAATGGTATCGGCGTGGAGTGGGTTTATCATATTTATCATACCATACGCACGGTCGCAGCAAAAAAAAAACATTTTTATGTTTTATTTGATTTTGTTTTCGCAAAGCTCATCATACTCGCAGTTTTTTTTTTCCTGGTGATGGGATTTATTAGCTCATAAAATCGAAGGTGCTTAATCGTATTACGGTTGCGTTCATATTCAACGGTCGTCAGGCAGTCAGGGAAAAAATGCATTCACTGCAAGCGAGTTGGACGAGTGGCGAGAGTGTTGAAATGTTGATTTTATATGACGTTTTTTTTTTTTATTACTACCCACCTTCATACGTTCGTCCCCCAAACGACTCAAGCGCGGGTGCGCAGTGCGTTATGAAAATTGATTACAATTTATATTTACTGTTCAGTGGCTCCGCAAATATGTTGACTTGTTTTATTTCATTTCGCACAATGCGAACGCGAAGAAAGTGCAACTATAAAACAGCGTAAAAAGCCCACATCCCGGCAATTGAAAGAAAATAAATGGATCATGTTTGTTACGCTTTGAGGCGCTTCGCCTCATCGATCATTATTATTACTACCCGGCGTGGGAAAATTTCATTACTCCCGCGATCGGACGCGCCTCCGTATAGACTTATCCATTTGTTTGGCCTTTACCGTTTTATTTTTTGTTTCATCCTATGAAAACGCGCACGTTCGTACGCTCGGTAATCACGTAATGTTTGATGAGTGCGTTGAATCTGATTAATTTCCGTGATTATATATGGAATCAAAATAAAACCCACTTTCTCTTTGACTCCCTCAATGTCTGGAAAGCGGTGCC
>JXWZ01012961.1:0-19532 GCA_000956215.1 Anopheles farauti No. 4
CTAGGAGAGCTATCAGATGTTAAGCTGATAAGAACAGATACTACACTTTGATCTTAGCCTTTAGGCCGAGAAGCGATAACCCGAACACACTCGCAACCAACCACCACACCCAGCCACGCCATGCTGCGCTAGCGATGCTCACACAATCCACGCCATGAACTGGAAGCACCATTTTATGTTCACTTTATGTTTTATGTTATCACAAATCACTTCGACCCTGCGATCCGTTGCTACATTGGTGGAGGACCTTGTGGATGAATTTGCAATGTATCCATATCAGCTGCTATCGTGCCTCGCTTTTCTGAGAATTCCGACGAATTTTTTTCGACACTTTTACAATTTGCAGCGATTTTTTGCTTTTTTTGCCGGTCCGCTTGACAACGTCAGTTAAATGACGCCGCGGTATGGAACGCTACAACAATACTTACATTTGCTTCCTACTGGTAAATAGCATGTTCATCGGAAAATTTATCTTCTTGCATTAACTTCAACTCAAAAAAATGTTAAAAACTTTTATCTTAAAAATACTTAGTTTTTCTATCACGTATGTTAACAAACCAATCTCTTTAGCCCCACACAAACAGAGCACAACAAATGCTACAACGACACCACGCAGAAGCTTGACAGTTGTCAGCTTTTATTTACCAAGCTGCAACAACGATTTGTTTTCATTCTCGTTTACCCGCGAGTTTTAGCCAGCCATCACAGCAGTTCAGAATAGTGGTTTTCATTCAATGTGCAGTGCTTTAGAATACCGATACGGGCACGCAAAATGACGAAAAGAAACACGTGGTCGCGGGAGGAAACGCTCGAGCTGCTCGATATCCTGCGTACACACTGCCTGCAGTACCTGAACGGGACGCTCAACAATCGCAAAGGCCAAATGTATCGGCTCATCGAGCAGAAAATGCAGCTCCGGGCTAACGTTACGAATCGGGACGCACGGCAGATCGAGCACAAGTGGAAGAATCTCAAGTTCGGCTACGAAAAGTACAACCAAGAACTAACAGTACGCCAGCTTAACGACAGTGCAGGCGGCAAGACATGGACCCCGAACGTGAAACCCTGCGAATACCACAAGGAGCTCGAGGAGCTGTACGATTTGATATCAAACCGAACCGAAATCATCTCGGAGCCGGTCGAAACGCTCGTCACGGTGGACGGTGTCACCTACTATGGTATGTGTATAGGCGGTAGACTTGGAAAGACTAGCGAATTTACTCACTTGCATTCGTCCCTCTCGCAGACGCGGAGTTTGTCACCGATGAAACACAAGAACTGGCGGTCGATGAGGATGCGGTTGTGATTGAGGAGATTGTGTACGACTCACAGGATGCGCTCGAGTTCGGTAAGTGTCCCGCGAGTCCGATGACGGGAAGACATCCGTCATCTCACTTTCTGGTTTATGCACTTTCCAGAACAAGAAGCAGCCGCAGCTGCCGCGGCGGCCGAAGAAGAGGAAGCGGCAGCAGCAGTCGAAGCCTCGGGGATGGTCAGTTCGAGCTCAACCAGTAACGCCAAACAGCAGGCTCCCGCGGCACCGACGAAACGAAAGAAGCTCACGGCGGAAAACGTCGACGGGTTGCTGTCTCGAATCGGTACGCTGCAGCGCGAACACAACGAAACGTTCAACCGGAAGCAGATGGAGCTGATCGAGAACGAGTTCGAGTTGTTCCGCGAGAAGGAGCGGGAGCATCTGCTACAGTTGAAGCTCGACGTGGAGATGCTGAAGCAGAAGTTTCTCACCCGGATACAGAAGATTGCGAGCGGGGATGTGGCGGCGGTGGCCGATACTCTGGACGAGCCGGTCGGGAACGAACCGAAACGACGAAAGGTAGCGACCGGAGGTGCGGCACGGCGGAAGTAACATTGGCTAGGGCTAAGAACGCGTGTTTGTAAAGATAATTACTATGTTATAATGGAGAAAAGAGAAAAAGTAAAAAACTATATAAATTAAACATCTTTATCATTTAATAAAAAACATTAATTGCTTTAACAAGCAAGTTCGACTTGATTAAAATTAGCTGTGATAGGATACTAATATGCATGATGACAAACATAATACAATTTTTGTCTCCCATCCAAGTAGGCCTTGGCTAATCTTTTTAGTGCTGACACCACCATTAGACACTCAGACTACGATGGACAGTTGAAAGGTCGAATCTCAAACATTAAAAAGAACCACTTTGCATCTCGGTACGAACGGGGAGAACTCAACCTCAGGCGCATACTATCACCCCAAAATGCATCCCGGCACCACGGACAAGAAAGACGACGTAGAAAGTAAGAAGGAAGACACTGCTTAAATTTACCCCCAACAGGACGTGTTACCCCAACATACATTCTACAAACATTCACTACAGATCAAAAACATTACAATCACATTTTCAATTCAGATTTATTATCACTTTCCTCTCACCACAATCCAAACAATTCGACATACCACCATATCATTCTCCCTATCTTGATTTCTCAGACACACATACACGCACACACACACATGTTTGCGGCACACCATCCCTAATACCCTGCTCGTCTCCTACTCCGCCGGTCTTTTGCTACATGAATATCGTTATCTCTTGAGGCGGCCGCTAACGCGGGTGGAAAAATCTGCTTCATCAGAGAACGGGTATATGGTGTGGTATGTGTGTGTGTATGTATACCTGTGTTGTTTGTTTTTTTTTTCATTTCTTTTTGTTTCATTTGAATAAAGAGTAAGTTTTGTTTAGTTAGCTTGTTTAAATCCGTGTACTAGTTGCTTTTTTTGTTGTTTGCTTTCCTGCACTCTTCGAGCTACTCTTTTCTCTTATGTTTTAGTCAGCACATGCACGCACGCACAAACGCACACACACACAGCACCTCAACTACTTTTCCATTCCATTTCCATACCGTTTCGTCTATTCGTTCGCTCGCTTTCCCCTCGTTTAAGTCTCTTAGTAAAAAAGAACATCAATATGTAGTGAGGTGCGTGTGTGTGTGTTTGGGTGTACCTTTTTGTTGTCAACTAGAGGTTGTAGTTTTCCTTCCCAATTTTTTTTTTCGTTATCGACAGCTACAATCGGGGGAGATGAAGGGACAGCGAGTAAGTGTATGTGCGTGCTTGTGTGCGTGTGTGTGTGCGTGGATGTGTGTTTCAGGTATATATGTATGTACAAAATCAGAACGATTGGCAACAAAACCACACACACACACATCCTTCATTATTTTACCCAATCCCTACCACAGCAACACGCGATAGCAGCAACAGCAGCAACAACAGCGCTCTTTGTTGCATTCAAAAAATGATTCCGCTTTGTGTCGTGTGGCATAGCAACCCACTCTTTAAACAGTACACACTCACACCACAGTACACACACACACACACTACACTTCCAAACACAAACTACGGTACGGTAGCTACAACTAATTGAATGAGTCTAAAAAAAACAGAATAATGTCAAAAATAAATAATTATTATTATTATTTAAATTGTTTGTATGCGCTCTCTCTCTCTCTCTCTCTCTCTCTCTCTCTCTCTCTCTCTCTCTCTCTCTCTCTCTCTCTCTCTCTCTCTCTATCTCTCTCTCTCTCTCTATCCTTCTTTTTTATCATCTCATATTCTCTCGTATAGTTAAATCAGGGGAAGAAAACAAATATCTAACATCTCCCCAACAGGATTTCGTTAGTGATCCGATCTCTTTCCACTTCTCTTACTACTCTGACTCGGATACTTGTGTCTCTTCTTCCTTCCTTCCGGCAATATCGGTTCATAGGTGACACACAGCACACAAACACGATTCCCCTATCTCGCGCTGCCTGCTCTACACAATACGACCCCTAACTTCGCGCCCTTCACGGTTAATATTAAATTTAATCTTACGGAATATTATATACGTTTAGTAGTGCGTAGTAGAAAGCTACGCTCCTATGATCGGGGTTATCCTTATCTCTCTCTCTTTCTTTCTCTCTCTCTATGTATGTATGCCACCCTTTTTACTATACACAATTTCTCGATTCGCTTTTGATTTGTAACACGTCGGTCAAATTACGGCCCCCTTTTTCTTTCCCTCTCTCCCTCTCTCTCTCCCTCTCTCTCTCCCTCTCTCTCTCTCTCTCTCTCTCTCTCTGTTGCAATCGAGAGATAGAGAGGTAGGAGACACGAGTCAAGTGGTTTAAATTAAAGTTTTCATTCTCGAACATTTCATTGGACACTTTGCATACAAACACACATAAATACGTGTGTGTATGTGTGTGTGTGGCTAACCCATCCAGTTGTTGTTTTTTCACGTTTTGTTAATTAGTTACGGCGTGAGGCAAATAGCGTGTTGCAGATAGAAGATGTGAGTGTGTTACTTGCATTTCAGTATTAATCGCTTCTGTTTAATCGCATCCCAGCACAGTAATTTTTCAGTTTCCTCCTCCCGCATATGCTCTATCGCGTTTTATGTTCCATGGAAAATGACAAAAACGAACGATTACCCACAAGAAAAGGTACGCGATACGACCTTTTACTATAACCATCCACTAGTCATTGACCGGAGCATAAGACTTACGCTTTATTCCACAGTCACAGTTTCTCCGTCCAGCCCACAAAAAGGAAGGAGATCGTATGAGAGATTGTAGAGAAGCGTCACACAACAACCACAGTAGGCGTTAATACTCTAATACAACCACATACTGCAACACGCACCTAGCAACATCACGTAAATGTCCCCCAGCCAGCCACCACCCGCCGGAGGTTGCGTGTTTCAAAGTTTTACTCAAAAAAACGCACACACCATCGTTTGAAGGGCCCCCACGGAGAGTTTTCTGTTAATATCAGAGTATCCTTGTTGTCACACACTATTGTGTCCTTTTCTCTTAACATCTAGTTTTTACATGCTATGCTGATCTGCTTCTTCAGCGGCGCGTGCGGGTGCACACACCCTTACCCTAGCGCTCCATGAGACAAGACCCCATCCGGTTCCGCCCTGCCCCTACCCCTGACCCCGCGCTTTCTTCTACCATCCTATAGAGCTACATTTATAAGCGTCATTTACTCGTTTTCATCGGTCAAATCGGTTGATCATCCCGGTCCGAGTCGTGCTGATCCTTGCCGCCGCTACCGCCACCCGATAGGTTGAGAGAACCGGTGCTGCTGTCGGAGAACGTGCCACCGGCAGCGGCTGCTGCTGCAGCCGCGGCAGCAGCCTTCGCTTCCGCCGCCATGCGGGCAGCTGCTGCCGCAGCCTGTCGACCCGCGCTCGAGCGCAACTCACGCTTCCGTTCCGGCACGACCACACCGAGCGACTCGAGGTCTTCGCCGCTTCGGGGTCGCTTGCTGCGTGTCGTCCTGCGTCCACTTCCCCCCGACGGGGTGGATCCGGCGCCCGACGACGTGGCATTTGCTGCCGATCCGGCGGCTGTTTGCGGTGTGGAGCTGCTTTCGCATCCGCTCAAGCTGGCCGCATCCGTACTGGAGCGGGTTGACTTTCGTGCCGTCGGTGGTGGCGTCGTCGCGGTCGATCGGTCGGGTATGGAACGTTCCGATTCGGAGCGATTCGCTTCGTCGTCCGCACCGTCCAGCGATTGGTTGGAGTGGTGCGACTGATGGCGACGCGACGTACGCCGCCGGTCGTCGTCGTGGTGCTGCAGTAATCCGGCGGAGGTGCCGGACGCCGCATCCGATTCGGTTGCCTTGTCGGTTCCTTCCGCCAGCATCATGTCATGGTGGTGGTCGTCGTAGGAACTCAACTCAGCGCCACCGCGTGCTTGGTGATGGTGACCGTGGTCCAACGCATGGCCACTGTCATCCCGCGCTCGTTTCATTAAGCTCTCCCGACTCAGATCCATCTCGTGGTGATGTTGTTGCTGCTGCTCAATCGCCACCGCTGCCTCGTTCCTCAAATCATCCGCTCCGCCGCGCGCTTCGTGGCTTTCGTCATCACGTCTGCGCTTAACCGATGCGTGTCGGTCCAATGCCAGCAGCTCGTCCTCTTTGCTGCTCAGCGACGACGATGATCGTGCTGGCGCTCCCGAACTATGCTCATCCGCGGCAGCCAGCATCAGATCATTCTCGGACTGTTGCTTGTGCTGTTTGTGCTGCTTCTGTTCGGCGGCGGCCGCCGCAACGGCCAGAATGCGCTGCTGTTCGATCAAACGCTGCGCCTCCTGCGCTTCGTGTACCTTCTTCAAATGTTCCTGCTGAAGCAGCTTTTGCTTCTGTTTCAGCAACATGATTTGCTTCTGCGGATCGACTTCCTCGTCGTTCAGCACACCACCGCTCGATTTCGACAGTTTCGATGGAGCGATCAGGTCCTCCAGATCCATATCGTGTCCTCCGCCACTACTGCTTCTACCACCACCGCTGGTGCCACTATTTTCCGTGGCGCCGGCGGAATTACCACCACCGACACCGGACGCAGCATCACTGGACGTGGCCGAAGAATTGGTTGTCGTCGTGCTGGGTGCACCAACACTACTACCTCCACCACCACCACCACCACCACCACCACCGGAGGATAGGTTTTGCGGCGATGACGTTGCTAGCGCTGAAAGCGACAGTGATGTACCACCGAGCATGTTGCTACTGCTCGCGCTCGAAGAAGCACCCAACGACGACGCTGGAGGTGGTGGTGGGGTCGCCAACGATACGGACAATCCAGCTGCGGCCGCACGACTGAGATCCGCTGCGATGCTACTGCTGCTGCTACTGCTAGTTCCGCTGGCATTTCTTTCCGCCGTTCGTTCGAGCCGTTCGGCGGCCATAGCCGCGGCAGCCGCAGCAACCGCCCGTTCGTCCCTTTCTCGTCGTTCCAGTCGCTCCAAACGATCGCGCTCGTGCCGTTCGTGTCGTTCTCTTTCCCGCTCGCGGTGATGGTGATGCTCGCGGTCGCGTTCCCGTTCCCGTTCTCGCTGCTCCAGTAGCAGTCCGCTAGCGCTCGACGAGGATGACGAACTGGACAAGGGAGTGGCTGAACTCTTGGAACTTAGGTTGAGCGATGAGCCTCCGGGCAGGGGAGAGGGTGCTAGTGAGATGGTTGTTTGGGAAGGTAGGGAGGCGGCGATACTAGCGGCCGCCACCGGCGTCAGCGTGACTTTATCGAAACCGAGCAGAGCGGCCGCGGTTGATTCTACACTGGACGCTGCCGCAGCCGCCGCTGCGGCCGCTGCACTCGAGCGACTCGAACGCGAAGAGGAGGAGGAGGACGATTTCAGCTGCTCGTCTTGCGCTCCCATTAGCAGTGCTTTTGCATCGAGCTTCGCTAGGTGGTGCTGCAGTTGGGCCGCTTCCTGGCGCGCCCGCTTCGATTCCGATGGGGTTGGCGTCGGTGAGGAAGAGGATGAGGACGTCGGGATGAGGGAAATCGCTGGTCCAACGCCGAGACTACGGGCGAGCAGCTCGAGCGGGTTTTTGCTTAGCTGCTCGAACGCATCCTTCAGATCCATGTGCTCGCGAGCCTTCTTCGCCGAGGACGACGATGATGGTGAGGATGAACGGCCGCCACCGGATGCACTACCGCCCGACGTGCCGCTACCACCGCCAGCCGAAGCGGACAGTGCGTGGGCGGCCATTCCGGCGAACAGTGCCTGACTGAACTCAGGCGGTATGGGCAGCTGCATATCCTTCGAGGACATGGCTGCCATCGCGGCCGCAGCCGCTGCTGCCTGGGCCGAAGCGGAACTGCTACCGCCTCCTCCCTTCGACGACGATGAATGAGAGGAAGACGAGGATGATGGCATCTTGCCGGTCGTGAAAGCGGCCTGCATCGCGGCCAAATCCGCCGGAAATCCACCCGCCGTAAGCGTTTCCAGTATCTTGCGCCGCTCGCGCTCCAGCTTCTCCAGCGCCTGCTTGTTGGCCTGCTGTGCGGCAGCACTTTCCCGTGCACGCTGCTTTTCCGACGCGCTGCTGCTCGATGAACCACCACCACCGCCACCACGACCGCTGCTGCTGCTGCCGGAACCGGATCCAGAAGCAGCCGCTGCCGCAGCAGCTGCCAACCCGGCCGATATGTCAAGTCCGGCGGAACGCGTGAGTGATTCCAGTAGATGCGTATCGTGCGGGAGTAGAAGCTGCTGGAGTTGTGCCGCTTCTCGGGCTGCTTGTTGATGGGCGGCAGCAACCGCTGCCTGCTGTTGCTGCTGTTGTTGGCTCAGACTGCTGGACGAACCACGGCCCTTGCCGCTACCGCCACCCGGAGAGGATGCCGACTGAGATGAACCTCCACCGGAGCTCATTCCACCGCCCCGCGAATTCTGCTTACTCGACTGCGACTGCCGGGAGGTGGTCGAGGAGGAGGATGTGCCGGTCGTCGTTCCACTTACGCCCGGTAGCCCATACGGGTTGAGACCGCCGAGTCCGAGCGGTGTGTAGAGCAGACTAGGATTGGGGAAGAAGAACGGGAACTGACTGTTGGCAGCAGCGGCTGCGGCAGCTGCTGCTGCAGCGGCCGCTTGCTGCTGTTGTTGCTGCTGGTTCTTCGACGAACCACCCTGCTGCTGGCCCGATCCACCCGATCCGGACGTTCCGGCACCGTCGTTTATCGCGGCCGACTGTTGTTGCGCTGATTTTCCACGCGATTTGCCGGTCGTGCCGCTACCCTTGGTCGGTGTTCCACCAGCGGCAGCAGCTGCTGCCGCAGCCGCCGCTCCGAGAGCCGCCGTCGGATCGATTCCAGCCGCCGCCATCATGGCGGCAAGGCTTTGCGCGTCCATACCGCCACCGGCACCACCAAGTCCGGCCAGATTCGAGAAGAGATTCATGTTGTTCAAATTGCCCAACCCGCCGAGCCCGGCCAGACCGGGTATGCCGGCGGCCGCGCTACCGAACGGCATCAGGAGCGGGTTGTTCTTCGGATCGAAGCTACCCAACCCCGGTATGCTGGAGAGCAGGTTCGCGTTCAGCCCGGCCAAACCCGGGAACTGCATACTAGCGGCGGCGGCCGCGGCTGCTGCTGCTGCTGCTGCCGCCGACGCATTCTGACCACTCTGGGAGTGTTTCTTCGACGAGGACGAGGACGACGATGCGTTGCCACCTGAGGACGACTGTTGACCTACGCCCGGTGAGCCACCGCCGTACTGATTCGCCGCTGCAGCATTCTGCTGCGCACGCAACTGTTTCGACGACGAGGAGGATGAGGAAGCACCACCATCCGAATTTCCTTTCGATTGTCCACCGCCACCGCCACCACCCGACGGAAGCGTTATCGATTCAGCCCACTTGGGATCGATTTCGTACGCTGGATTATCGGCTAACCACTGCGTGAGTCGCTTCAGCTGTGGTGCCTTGTTGCCGGTCAGTCGTTTGCCGTTGATTTTGTTGATGACCGCGACATATTCATCCCCAGTCAGATTCTTCCAGTTGAATGCCATCGGATTGCTGTCGGCTTGTTGCTGCTGTTGGTGATGGTGTTGTTGCTGCTGCTGTTGTTGCTGCTGTTGCTGTTGTTGGTGACTGTTCGAGGAGCCTCGCGTCGAACGAGAGCTCGACCCTTGCGGGGAGTTTTGGGCGGAAGAACTGCCGCCACCTCGAGAACCGCGAGACCGCGATAGATAGTCCATTCCCATCGCCTGCTCGGTGAGGGCGGCCGTTTGTTCCGCGAGCCATTTGTTTACCTTCGCATCGTGCGCGCTGCTACCGTACTGGCCGAGTTTCGAGCTCAGCTCGGCGGCCTGCTTCATCTCGGCGAACATCGCCTCGTACGCCTTACGTTGCGGCGAGTTGGCCGGTAGCGATTGGATGAGCTTCTGCTGTTGCTTCAGGAACGTCTGCTGCTCGACCTGTGCGGCCTGAGCGAACAAAGCGTTCAGACTATCCTTCGTCGACATACCTTGCAGTGAGGCCTGCATGTTCGCTGCAGCCGCCGCCGCACTGCTGCCACTGGCCGTCGAGCCCTGGTTGCTGCTGCCCTTCGGATTACCCGGCACGCTCGTCACGGTAATGGTGAACGGTTTCTGCGGTGGCTGTTGGCTTGCCGACGATGGTGCACTGGCAGGCGTCACCGAAACCGACGGTGGTATCTGCGGCTTCTTCATAGAGCTGCCGGAGAAGCTTCCGCCGGGCGGTGTCGGATCGCCGAAGATCGTCTTGTGCTCTTTGGCGGCCGAAAGACCGAGGACGATCTCGTCCAGCTTTCGGCGTTTCTTCTCCTTCCCGAGCGGTGGCTCCTCAATCGGTACGCTCACGTTGTTCTTCTTCATCAGCTTCGATAGCATGTCGTTCAGCTTGCCCTTGCCAGCGGCGGCCGCAGCGGCCACCGCAGCCGACGGTGACTGCTGGTGCTGGTGCTGCTGTTGATGCCCGCCTAGCATCATGCTAGAAGCGCTTGTAATACTGATGCCACTGGGGAGCTGACTGTTGGAGGATTTTTTGTTCTTGCCGATCGAGAAATCTTGAACTTCGCTGAGATCCATTGCACCACCGCTGCCACCCAGGCCGCTACTGCTCTTGATCATATCGGCAATGTTCACCTTCGGCAAACTATAGCTGAAAGGCAGACAAGACAATAATGTTGTTTATGCTCATCCATACGCTTTTTCATGTAATTACTTTTAATATATTGTTTGACAATCGATTCTTCTATTTATTAAATTTAATAAATAAATACAATATTACAGTAGCTAAAAAGAAATTACACTTACCTCGAAGATAAATCGATCGGTGTAAGGGTGCTAGAAGTGCCAGGAATGAGGGTCGGCTTGGGATATGACATCTGGTTCCGTGGACCATGCTGGTGTGCCGGCGGTGGCTGCAGTACGTTCGAGTTTGCACCACTCGAGCCGCTGTTTCCACCACGCGCATTGCTCCTGCTGCTGATCACCTCTTGGATGTCATCGTCATTCCACTGCATGCCACTTCCACCACCACTGTTCGACGTTGATGTATGCGAAGGCTGCCCCTTGCCAGTTGCAACTGTGAGAGCAAACAAAAACGCACATCAAAATTTAATGCATTACATTTTACGCCTGAAGTTAGTTATCAAAATGACAAATTTGAGTGTAACTTAGAAAGATATCGCTTGTGCATAATCATGTGTAAGCATGTGCATGCAAAAGCATAATTTCCCTACAGCAGCATTGTCCTGCTTCAGACATCAGACGGTTTTTAGGACACGTGTTTCAATACATATTAGTAACATATGAAAAAAATTACATTTATAAAAAACGATCATTACCTGGACTTTGAGTATTATTCAGTAGCGCATGCAATTTCGCTCGCTCGGTTTCAACATCGATAGCAATGTGCCGTTTGCGTTTCTTACTTGCAGGCGGTACCGCCACACCGGCCGCTGCTGCTGCAGCGGCAGCCGCATGGGCCGCGGCGGCAGCTACCGACATCGATTGATGGTTCATCGCCGCCGCCGATGTCGAGGATGACCCAGACGTGGCTGCACCGAGCCCGCTACTGATCCCGGTGCCGACAATCGACGACGCCGAGACAGCCGAATGCTGTTGCTGTATGGCCGCCGCCTGACTGCTGATTTGCTTCGCGTTCTGGTGATCGGTTGTGATGGTGATCACGTCCGGTGTGCTCGACGCAGACCGACGCACAGACTCGTCGTTCATCGGTATGAGCCGCTTGATCGTCTCGTACAGTGGAATGTCCAGATCGATGCCCAGACAGCCTGTGTAGGCCGAGTACGATTTACCTACCGGCCACTCGCCGTGCTCCACGCAGTAGATGATGTGACCGACGCGACGCTCCAGGGCGAAATCACGGAACCATTTCACGATCATCGACGTATCGATCATGCTAGCGAATTTACTCATATCTGCAAGCGTGAAGTAATGATAAAAATTTATAACTCTATAGCATATATTCAACCTTTAAGCTACAGGGGATCCACTATGCCGGAAAACTTACTTTTCAAGTCTTCCTTGGTGAGACTGTTGTCCAGTTGCTTCAGCTTCATCAGCGGCTGGAACACTTCCAGATCGGGGAAGCGAGCTTTCAATGCGGCAGTCTGTTGCGTGCACCGTTCTTCGTCAGTGAGATTCACGATCGCTTTCACAACTTCCACTGGCTTCTTGTCCTCCACGATAATAACGTCTGGTGATGGAGAACGTGCCACTGCTGCCGGTTTTGCTGCTTCCACCGGAACTTCCGCTTCGGTGTTGCCAGTTGCGGTGGCATCACTATTGCTAGGCTTATTTTCGGGCGTAACGATAGTTACCTCCTTCTCGATTTCAACGCTCTCACTAACTTTTTCGGACTCGATCGGTTTAGGAGAGGGCGTCGTGTTGTTTAGAGTGGTGTTTTCCAACATCTTCTCAGCCTTTGCATCTGCTTCAGTTTCTTTTTCTTTACCGTCTTTTTCCTCGGAAGCAGGAGTCACATCGATGTCCTTAGCCGTATCCTTTGCCGGTGACAACGGAGCAACGATAGCATCCTCACCTTTCCCAACGGCAGCATCGGTGGTTTCCATTTCCGTTGAAACAGCTCCTGCTGGCACTGTTGTGTTGGTTTCCTTTGCTGGGAGATCTTCTTCCATTTTTTCTACTGTTTCCGACGTGAATGATTCTTTGACTCCTTCCTCCGACACTTCCGCGGTTTCACGCTCTGCGGATATTTGAGCTGATGGGATAGGACTTTCCTCCTTCTTAGCTTCTTCCTTTTCCATAGAAGATTCCTCCATCTGTTTGCTTTCGACTGCTGTATCCTGTTGCGCGGAATCAACTTCTGTTGCCATCTTTTCCGGTGATTTTGGAGAACTGGCAACTACCTCCGACTTCTTTTCGTCATCAGTTTTGTTTGTATTTTCAGTTGTTGCCTCTGTTTGCGCAATTTCACAAGCAGCCTCTTCCTTTGGTTGAGCATCGTTCTTGGGTGCTTCTTCATCAGTCTTTTCTTCTTTCGTCTCACCATCCACCGTTAGTTGCTTTTCGCCATCCACTTCCATGCCCTCGCTCACTTCAGCTGGTTGGGCTGGGCTGGTAGCTTTCTGTTCAGCGGTTTCTTTTTGTTCGGTCGCCTCAGCAATAACAGTCTCATCGCTAGTGTCCATTTTTTCTACCACTTCTTTTTCGCTATCGCCAGTAGCATTATTTTCGGTTTCCATAACCTCTCCATCTTCCGTAACACCTTCCGGCTTTGCTTCAGGCATTTTAGATTCCGTTTCCACAGACGATGGTACTTCGGTTACATCCTTGCCCTCAGCGCAGACGTCGTCCACGTCCATTTTAGCCTCGTTCCCGGCAACAGCTTCCTCCGACTGTAGTTTGTCACCTGCTCCATTCGCAATGGTTTCTGTGGTCGTAGATTCCTCCTTGTCAGTTTCAGCCGCTTGTACTTCCGGACTTTTTGCTTCCACTTGCTCCTTCTTGCCGTCAGCAGTCACATTAGCCTCCTCATCCATTTTTGAATCCTTGGGCGTTTTAGGAGCCTCCTCTGCAGCGTTATCCACAGACATCGATTCTTTAACGGTATCAACAACTTGGTTATCCTCGCTGCCATTGGCATCGCTTGTTTGTTTCTCCATCTGCGATCCATCAGTAACCGTGGTTTCCTTCTCGGAATCTTTTTCAGCGCAGTTTTCCTTTTCAACCACTGGCTCTTGGTCAGTGATCGACTCTTCTTGCTGCTGCTTCTCGACGGTGGTTTCTTTCTCTACAACAAGTTTTTCTTCACTAGCCACCGTCGTTGCCTCTAAAGCATCCTTCTTCGTCGGACTATCAGCGTTGGAAATGTTGTCCTTCACAGGGCTTCCGGCAGCCGCTAACGACTCGTTTGCATCAACTGGTACCGAAGTAGGTTCTAATGAAACCTCGTCAACTTCCTTCTTTACTGGTGAAACAGGGGCAACCACTTCCATTTTCGGTACGGCTTCAGAGCTAACTTCCTTCTTCTCAACGCTACCATCAACCTCCATCGAAGTTTTAGCACCGGACGGGGTATCTTTTTCCTGCTTGATGGTGGAAACTTCAGCAGCAACACTGGACGCGGCATCAACCTTCGCAGCTGCGGCCGCAGCGGATGCTGCTGCTGCAGCCGCCTCTGCCTTAGCTGCTGCCTCTGCTTGCATCTTCAAAAGCTGCTGATTTTGCAGCTGAATCTGCATTTCAAGCTGCTGTAGATACTTCTTGGCCGACTCGTAGAACGGAAACTCCGGATCTGCCAGGATGAGCTGTTCTGAGCGATAGATACCGTACTTCAGAACTGCACGCAGCAGTTCCCGATCGTGTCGACCCGGGACCCACCAGTCGGGCGTGTCGAGGTTGTTCTCGCACAGGCGTATGTTCTCCTCCAGCTTCGGGTGCTTCACGATTTGGCGTGCCTTCGAGAGCAGCTCCAGGCGATCAAGGATCAGTTTAGCGTGATCTTCCGTCACATCGTCCACCAAACCCTCGAGTCCTTTCTCATCTTCCGTAAGCTTAACGCCAGCTTGCCGTTTGCACATCGCGATGAACACTTTGTAGAAGTCGCTCAAGTTTTCGTCCGTTTTCTTGTCCAACTTGGCAAACACTTTGAAGCTACAAGAAAAAGATAAAGAAATTAAAACTTAGTAACTTGGCTTTAAAAAATATCTTTAGAATAATCAAAATATTGGTTTTCAATTTTTATTTAGCAAATAGTGTTCCACGAATGCAAAAAAAAAAACAAAACTTACCGACTCCAGTCTGGTGTTGGGACAGTAGTGTTGGGTTGCAAATCGATACCGTAACCCGTAAGGACGCGAATGAATTCGTTCTCCTCGCGGCGAGTCCATCGCTTCGGTATCTGCTCCAACCGCATGCGTTCGCGTTCTCGCATCACCTGTTCGTTCTTCTCGCGACGCTCCATTTTCTACAAACACGCGTGTAATACAAATATTAGTTACGAAACATATTATATTTACAAATACAAAATAGATGATTTGTGTTCAAATAATATCCTACACATCTACACAAACAAAAGAAACTACCCCTAATCTAGTGACACACTCTATGTCTAACACTTATGCGTACAACGCAATACAAACAAAATCAAAACCCACAACTTAAAATACTACAGGAAACTGAAACATAATTGAGCAATATCAAATATCTCCTGAAATAAAGTCCTCAATCCTCACATTCGTATATTTAAAAAAAATTAGAAACCTGTTCTTAGAAACTGTTCAATGTTTTAAACTTAAAAATAATAAACGAAACTTAGGCGAAAAAACATCGGAATTTACACAATACTAACCAAGTACATTGCCAACTTCTGGAGATCAATGTTCGCCAGCTGATTCGGATCGGCCGGATTCAGTCCGAGCCCGAGGCTGAGCATCAAGCTGAAGTCTGCTGCCGTCGGCATGCCGCCCGTAGGAGCTTGCAGCCCACCACTGCTACCACTCGTGGAAGGTAGCTGCTGCTGTTGCTGCAAACCTTTACCCTGCTGATTCAGACCAACGCCGGCCGCAGCCGATCCCGCCGTCGCAGAGGGATGATTTAATCCCACCACCATTGGCGAACCGCCCACTACCTGTTGTTGTTGCTGCAGTGACGTAAGCGCCACCTGCTGTCCTTGCTGTTGCGGTGTGGTCACGATCATTGGGCCAGGTGTTGTGGAGGGCGTTGATGGTGAGGAGGACGTTTGTCCAGAGAGGGTTGATGTGCTTCCGACTGGTGGCACTATCGTCTGTATCTGCAGGCAATCAATGGAAACCAGGTGGACACGGACGGGTTGGTTGTGTGTCGTTAAATTTCGGCAAGCGTAAACGTGTTAACAGAGAGTGCCATAAGCGCACCATCAATGTGGACATGGTGCGTTTTGTACATTATAAGACGAAATCCGTTCAATTGATGAAGCATCCGAAGAAGGGTTCGTGTTTGTTTTGGGAGAAATACATATAAACAGTTTTGCTTTTAATATTGTAGAAATCGATAAAAAAAATTAAATTGGCGCGTGCATATTTGTTAAATGCAAAAAAGTTATGAATGAAAATGTATGTTATAAAAGCGAAACAGAAATGAGTTTGAAATGGATGGCGAATGTGAAAATCGTTAGCATAATGCAAGACAACAAGCAGATAATGTAAAAGTAAACACAGATGGGTAAAAGATAATAATCATTGAACCAAAGTAAATGCACCGAAAACAGATACAGAAGGAATATCAAAGCCTCTTAACATACAGGAAACGCAATACCACGAGTATGCCCCTTCTTATTTATAGTCTATCCGCATGTTTAGGTATATGTAAAGCTCCTCTCATTTATACAAACTGCATGTAAATTGCATATTTCATTGCTCATTGAAAACCGAACGCGGCAATTTGATAAATGAATATACTTAATTCATTGATCCAAGACTGATTCATTTGCTTTTTGACACTGAAAATTAATGTCTCATTTATGTATGATAATATTTAATTTAAAAGACAAACAATCCATTATCAAATAAAAAAAACAAAATTATCTCTACTGTACTGAGTGTGTCGATGTGCAAATTAAAATAAAAAACAAGATTTCTCATGTTATTAAAAATACAGAAAATGATGACAAAAATACAAAAATGTGCTTCTGAAAGAAATAGACACAACTATGGTTTACACAAAATCATGAAACAACACAACACAACTTTAACGTCATAAAAACTAAATATTTTTTCCATAATACTATAACAACCACATGGATTATTTAAAAATGATAAAAATTGTGGTTCATGCAATCTAGATTTATGCAACTACTACCGACAGAAGTATAAGTGCAAATTTGATGATGTCGTGAGAAAAAATGAGTACCAAAAGTTGTTTACTGATTCATGCACTGATATATTTCTAAGCGGTAAACTTAACCCGACCGATCGATCTTACCTTCGCTTTCTGCTGTTGTTTCAGTTCTTCCTTCTTGTAGTTGCGCTGGTAGGAAGTTATGACGCGCCGCAACCGTGTGTTCAGATCCTGCATCGTCGGCCAGGCCAGCTCAGGATTCATCAGGTCGGATGGTGCGGGTGTCGGTGCTGCGCTAGCCGTACCAACTGTGGATTCTTCATCATCTAAATTAGTATTTGTTGCAACGAAAGGGTGGGGCCATTGTTAGGAAAAATCAAATCTACATATCTAACAATATCTAGCGATTATATCTACACCATGAAACAAGGGATGTCGATGATAATACAAAATAGGATGGGTGAATCATAGGAGGAGGAGTGGACAGAGATATGGGTGTATTTTCAAAATTGTGCAAAAATCACTCAACGTAATATTTCATAACCTTATATTAGATTTACTCCACAATCACCAAAAACTGTATACTGTGCAGAGGGTAACGTATGAGTGGACAAGAGAATATATGTATGTACATTTTTTTGTGCTGAAATTAAGAACTACACACGGAAGAGTTTTGCAGGTTGGAGTTGAAAAATAATTTTAAAGAATTATACATAAATTATACTCTAAATTTTCTAAAACAAAAACTCTAAAATCTAACAAAAAAGGAAGGAGGGACAATGGAGATGAAAATGTTTGGATGATCAGGAACTCACCATCCTTCGACTCGATACCGACGGATGCCGATCGGGTCGTTTCCGATGGGACACCATCTTCTGGATCCTCCTCGTTGTCACCCTGCTTCGAGTTTGCATCGTCGTCCGTTCTGCAGTGAAGAAAAATAACGATAGAGACGCTTGAATGTGCATTCTCATAACAAACGTATAAAACAAAACGCAAATAATGGTTTTACTTTACAGCCACAATAGAAGAGGAGACTTTGGCGTACGAGAAATGATAACGTAAAGTAACGTAATGAAACGATGATGATTATACAGCAAAATTTATAGTAAAGCATCCTGTGGCATGAAAAATAGTGTACTTATGAAGATGGTTTTGCGACTTATGTCCCAGCAAGACGCATTACCGTATTTTGCTTGTTAAGTGGAAATATGATTACAAACACCACACGCATGTGTTGTCAGTGGTTAAAGTATGTTGATTAAAATATGTATGTGGTATAAACGACAGATTAATTATCATCGATTGGCGAATGAACATATACAAAAGCTCGATGATAATAATAGAATGCAAACATAATCGTTTCAAGATAATGAAATCTTCAGCAGGGAGTACTACTAAAATATACTTATAAAAATAGATTTCAATAAATCGCTAAAATGAAGTAAATATTTTAAAATATTGTACATGTGACGATTGACGGGAGGTTCATTAAAAGATTCAAGGATCAAATTTTCTTAAGAGAATCATGGAAAAAAACACATAAAACAGTTATAAACACAGTATAAAAACGCACATAGAAGATTCAGGAAAGCTATAGAAAATGGAAAACTTCCACCAAGTACCGGTAAAATGAGAAATCGATCACTTAAGATCTGTAATAATAAGTAAACTCTCATAAGAAAACCGACAATTCGCTGGCACATCTAAATAGATCGAGTAGCGAAAGTATAAAACACACATACGTAATGAAAGATTTATAAAAAATACGATGAGACCAAAATTTACATAAGAACTATTATGCACTTTTATTGCACTTTAAAAAAATAATAAAGAAAACACTAAAACAAACTCACAGAGAGATAGTACGAGAGACGAAAGGAGAGTAGTGGAAAACGTAATAGAACAACATTAGGAAATAGTAACGAAAACTTACTCTTTGACAATCGCTGTCTCTTCGACGGTGCCGTCACCGGGACCGCAGTGGCTCTGGAAGCAGAGCATCGGATCCGCCCGCATTCCACGGTAGTTTTCGCAGCCATGCTTGTACGTTCCCACCAACAAACTTCGATCGCAACAATTTGGATTCCACCATGAGCACGGCAGCTGATCGGGCGTAGGCGGTGGCCGAATTGGGAGATCGCTACAGAGGTACACACGAATGATAGACGCAGCCAGGATAGGTAGGTGGGCGCGCACATTAGACGCAGCACACGGAACCACACGCAAGCGCGAGGTCACACAAACACGCACACACGCGCACATCATGGTGAGGGCGGTGAGGCGATGTGTGACAATCGTAAGAAAAAACGCGTAAATAATTTGCTCATAATTAAGGACGAGAGGTACTCAATAAAAAGCTAATATGGGCGCGACGAATGTGGAAGGTATAGAAATTAAAACGGGAGGGAGAGCGACAGAGTGAGGGGAGATTTGGAGAAAGAAACTTCTGAACTATAGTTTATATTGAAAAACAAAAGTATTACAAAAAGGAAACTAAACAGGATCCGTGTAAATGTAACATAACAGCATTTAAAATTGCTATAACAATTGATCGCGCTTCTATTGTAGATAATTGCATAAATTATCGCAAAATATAAATTCATTTCATATAATTAAAATAGGTAACAAACGAGTTAAAAGTTAAAAAAAGGATCAAATGCATTATGCTTTGTTTCGAACACGTTCAGAGTGCAGTTTTGTGTTATATGTAGCAATTTCGTTTTATATTTTAAGTTTGCATTTTGATTTGAAGCCTTTCAATTTTTACGCCACGACTTGCCGTTCTCCGTTTGCTCAATAGTGGTTCGTTTTCGATATTTTTTATTTTAAAACAGCAGATTCATCTTGCTCACGTAAAGAATCACGCACACACTCATATCACACACATATGCGAAGGGAGAATCGAATGTAAATCGCAATCATACACACACATACAC
>JXWZ01012963.1:0-14010 GCA_000956215.1 Anopheles farauti No. 4
GTTAAACAATCATTAGACGAAATTGTTTATGTATGATTTATAATGTTTGTAGTTTGCATTCCATAGGTTTTAACAGATTAAATTAGGTATAGCATGTGTCCAATGATATGATGACTCACCTCCCTGATCGTCAAGGGCCACCAGGGTTCGAATCCCGGCTTCCTTGCTCTAGTTTTTGTATGGCGGCATTTGGAATAATCAGTAATAAGTGTAATTTGTTAATTGTTCTGCGTATACTGTAGTGCTGAAGGTAAGTATTATTTTGGTTTAGTTGGTGGGTAGGTTTAACTTTTGTTAGGTGGATATTTTGAAACATAAAATAGGTCATTGCGCAGCAGAAGAGATATCGAAGACAGAATTTTCAAAAATATTTCCTTGCAGGTTGCAGTTTCAGAATTTCGTCTATGCCTATCGCTCGGCGGCGCAACTTTGGTATATATTTACAACAACGAAAATGTTGATACTGGTGGCTCGCTAATTGATGTGGCAGTTGTTAGTAGTGGAACCTAGCGCGATTGTTATCTCCTGTAAAAGAGCTAGATTGTGTTGTTTCGAGGACATAAAAAGCGGCATAGCCTATGTTTGCGTGTCTCGCGTTCGACGTAGTTGTTACACGAACAGTACACTCTTTTAAAGCAAGGGCAGTTAGTATAAACATAAAAATTACCACAAAACACTAACACAAAACAAACTCATTAAATAATATAAGTGTTTAGCATGTTAAATGTCGACCAGTTTCAGTGAAGAAAGTTTATTATCAATATTCATTTACGAGCGTTCAGATTATGTATATTTTAACATAAAACACAAAATATCTAAAATATGGATTAATGGGTATTAGAAGGATTAAATATATATTTATGCAATCGTGCTGGTAGTATATGGTAAATAATTTGAGTTTTTTATGTGAGAAAAGTGTTGTTTATTTAAGAGACAAAGAACGAAAATTACTGTCTTGAATGGATTGATCCATTTGTAGTGCCTGTAATCGTGTTAATATTTTGGTAGTTAAGCGATTTTGTTTTACTGTTAACACCATTGGTTACACAATGAATACAAAATAAATGAACGAAAAAATGCAGCATAAAAAATATATTTCACTTGAAAATATGTGTATGAAATATACTTATATAACAATAAAAAAGAACACGTTCCATAGCCAATAATGTTTAACTCAAACAAAACGAAACATAATTAAAGCACTTATCTTATTTCATGTAATTTCTGGTGTACATGTTTAGTAAACAGACTTGAAACTTTTAAAAGTAGCACCCGTTAATGAATTTTAAAATGGGAAATGAAAAAAACTAAGTATTTTTACACATATCCACACGCTAAATTACAGATAAATAACAATTTGCTTGAGATCTTGTAAAACACGTGATACAGCAGTCATATGATTCATACCAAAAATATGTATCAAGGGTTCATTCGTGAATATTTGTTCTTTTATCATGTAGTCTATAGAGTACTTATTAAAAATATATTTTGTACACAGCAATAACATTTACGCTAAACACTTCCGCTTCATTCAACCTGCCAATTGGTTGTTTCTTTTACACAGCGGAACTTAGGATAGTAAGAGTTAGAAAAATAGATACTCATGCATCGCAACTCGTCGGTTCAAGTAGGATTATAGTACTATAGAGGTTAGTAGAACAGTAGTATTAGTAGCGGGCCTAAAAAATTGATTAAAAACGAGTGTTTCAAGTGTCATAGGCGTTTAGATAGTGGTGAACCGAAGACGAGCAAGGTACTAAAATATTGAGTTTTCTATGTTTTGATCGTCACTCTGTAGTGGATATAATCGGAGGAAAAGAAGTTTTGTAATCTGTGAAGTGACGTAAAGTTTGTACGATCGAATGTTAGACGTAATTTGAAAGTCATAGGCATGCAACATAGATCGGGACATACAAATACACGCAGCCTCAACGTAAAAAAAAAAGAAAATATAACACAATAGTACAATAAAATGTCGAAAAAAATTAAAAGGAAGTCTAAATTGATAACTCCACCTCAATCATTTTGTGTTTCGGCAAACCGAAAAGGAAACTGGAAGTACAGAGCATTTTTCAGGATTGAGAGTTGCATTTAATTTTTTTCGTGAAACGTAGTTGACTAGCTCATTGTAAGTTACGCACTTTTTTGTAAATATCACGAGAAGCATTGCCGTCTCGTTCAATAACGTTAATTAACACCCAACATACTCATTCTAAGTCAAACGGGCCGCAAACTATACATATACATATAAAGAGTTAAAAAACAACCAAGAACGATAAAATTTAAAACAAGTACACGACATTTAAAGTTACGGAATATTGCGCATTTTGCGTAACATCTTGCATGGAAGTGAAAAATTAAGAACAAATACATGTTTGATACTAAATAAAATACATTACTGGACGATATGGTAGGTTAGGGTAAAGGACGGTTAAAATTGACATGACTTCTTTGGGATCCTGAACTTCACGATAATCCGACCGCTCGATCTGAATCGATGGAACGGGCGCATACACAACATAGAGTGATGAGCGAATTATCACTAGGAACTAGTTTGGATATTATGAAATAGAACGGTTCCAATAAAATACAACTTTACCAGACCATTAAGAGTTCATTCTAGTATTTTACGTAGCTTGTTTGGTTCGAAACGCTATCGAAGAATGCGGGCGTCTAAAGTAATGGCACTAGTTAACATTACGAAGGCATCTCCAAAATAGCGTGGAGACAGAAGCGCGCAGTTCCTCTACCTAAACCTGTTTCCTTCTCCATCGCGTTACTATGGTGCTGCCACTAGTCTCGGGATTAGAGCGTACATGGTAATGCGACAAAAAAGTAGAGGCAAAAAAACGGACTGTTCTTACCTCTTCGCATAGTGCCAGCATTCGGCGGGTACTATCCAGCGACTATACCAACGTTCAAGCGGGTGGCATGAAAGAGCACAGAAGAAGAATCGTTTCAGTATCATACTCGGTGTCGTCTGCAGGGAATCGGGCGAAACCCCGCCGATGTTTCCATACCTCATCGACCACCTGCTGCTGCTTGATTTGGAGCTCCTGCAGCTCGGTTTTTGGTACTCCCGCACCATTTTCAGGGGGTGCTGCTGCCGGCATTCTGGAAGATGAAAAAAAATGTGTTTCATCAGATTCAGTGTTGGGGTAATGCGACAGTATCCACGTAAGAATTAAATCAATTATCCAAATGCGTCAAACTCCGCTATTTATTATTAATGAAAGCTTCCCAATATGCTTTGATATTGATTAATGATTGCGTACAAACATAAGTCCATATTTTATTTTTGAGATAAGCCAGTAACAAACTAAAACAGCATATTTTGTTCCTTCTAGTACAAAGCAGGCCGGTGCGACAAACAAAGAGCTTTTACCCATCATGCGTCGTTTCACGCAAGCACAAGTTGCGTAGGGCAAGGAGGCCTTGCTACGAGGCAATGATATCATTCTTCCTCACATTTTACTCGATGGATTCTTTGCCAGCGTAAAAGACGACTGGTGTGCAAACAAGCAACCAGTAAGAGCAGCCAATGATGTTTCCAGTGCTAAATCGACACAAATTAAGCATCATCAGCAACATCTTCGGAACTTTTCCGGAGGTTATCTTTGTAGGTGCGTACTACCGAGAAAATCAATATCATAAGGTTGATACGTTAGAGAGGAAAAAACAACAACCGGGAAGGGCTGATTTGAGTATGCGCCAAGCATCAGTTTTATCTGTGGTGTGTGGTGTTGCATCGGTCCTGCTCTCACGCCCGCACATTAAACGATGTCCCATCCTAAACGCAATGACTGTGGCCCTCTCGTCCTGTCTTGAGGATGTGATGGAGGCTCAGAGTGAAAAAAGGACATAAATTAGTGATGGAAATTGTCTCGCAGGGCGTCTGAACATCTTCTCATGGTTCCTTTTATGTTCAAGCAAAACGGAAACGCCAAACGGAAACTACTACACCATGTCCACCGGGCAGAGCCACCGATAGACTTGACCCTGAATTGATAGCGCGTATGGTGTGAGTCGCGCGCGGCCACCCGCATAAGGACACATGTGTGTGCCAAAACAGTACCAATTCCAGCATAGAGCTGCGCCTCAAGCGTGCGCCAAGAAAGGGCGTAGCACAACATCGTATAAACTGAGGGTAGTGGCTCTGCTTGCGGCGGGAGTCACACCTTGACACAACTGCCGCTGGGAATTCCACTCAGCTCCGGTGACGAATGACTTCATCCTGGACGATTTAGTTCCATATCTGGCTTCTGACTCACGAAGCATCACTTGCAAGATCACACATTCCACTATATTAACCCCTCTCTTCCCGGGGGGGATGACAACGGGATGAGATACAGCACCAACGGCACTAAATGTTCCCCAGATCGATTTTTCCATCGCAGCCCAGCCCCACAAACATAATCTAATGCACTACACCATCTCGTTCACGCCATTTACCTGGTTAAGATTGGGGTGGTTTCGAGGACAGTAAAAGCGTTGAAAAATTAACAACGAGCTGCTTCGGAAAGCGATCGAAAGTTTTGGTAGTGAAAAGTTTGACGCAGACACAATACGGTACCAGTGCACGAATTTTCACTCGATGGTTTTGTGCTAGAGCTGGTCCAAGTAGCAAATATGTAAGGCTCGGTTTTGACAGCGTTTTCCAACTGTCAAAAAAGCCTTGACGTCTATCGAGTTTTGGCTCCTTTTAAAATTAAATTGGAGGAATTTTTAAGTTATTCATCAGTATAGCTTTATTTGGGTTATTTCATACACAGAGAACGTTATTTTACAGTAATTTTATATTCTTTTGGTGATGTACTGTGAAGAGGCTATGTTACAAAAAAAGTTGTAAGTGAACATAATTCAGTAAAACTAAAAGAAATTTGCCATTGGTTATAACAAATTAAACTTTAAAAACATCATCAAAACACTTTATAAGACTTCCAGTATGTTATGATATGAATGATATGAATAGGATCTAACATTTTTACTTCTAAAACTAAACTATCAAAATTATTCTATCAACTCGGGAAATGTTATTTAAGTTTTTATACAATATGTATTAACCTAGCAATTATTGCATATGAATTAATTGCAGTATTTCGGATCGTGTTTTGAAGAGATAATTGTATTTAGTACAAAATAATTTAGCGAATATCATCTAATCGTCATGACCGTTTGCCTCCATAGTGTTTTGTTGATGACAGCTGTTTGTTGTATATGTTTTTTGTTGTGCCTGATTTCAATCGGCATTTTCACGTAAAATTTGCACCGAGGAGGATGAGCGAAAACGACGGTATCCACATAGAATACGCCGACGAGCATGAGTTAATACGCGAGTTTCGACGATTCATGAGTGACCCCGAGACGAGAGAAAAGGCTGCCAACTATCTGTACGAGTCGCTGGTGGACGAAACCATCCTGGGCATTGCGTACGAGGTGCATCATGCATTCAAGACTGGTTCCGGTGCGGCAGTGGAGGGCGAGCCGGAAGACAGTAAACCCTACACCATCGTCGATCAGCCGGATACCGATGTTTTCGGATCTTCAAATACCAAGAAAGCCATAGATTGCCACTGCCCGAACTGCAATCGGATTGTAGCCGCTTCTAGATTCGCACCACATCTCGAAAAGTGCATGGGTATGTACAGCGTAGGATCGTTGCTTTGTAAAACAAAACAAATGTAACACACATTTGCATACTACAGGAATGGGACGAAATTCTTCACGAATAGCCAGCCGGCGTATAGCGAACACACGTGATGCGGGAACCGGGAATTACTTTGGCGGCGATGAAGACGACGAGGACGACGCGGATTGGTCTGGTGAAAAAAGGAAAAAGAAGATCTCGCAAGTGCGCACTAATGGGAGCAAAAAAAATGGGAAAACCTCATGAAAATAGGTGTACGTACGGGGTTGATAGGGATAGCGCTCCTATTACAGGTATTACACCTCGTCGGTTTCATCTGCGTGTGATCGCAGATTTTTGGTTGTTATGAATTGAATGAAAGGCATTGGCAACCGCTACAAATAAGCGTGAATGCAGACTGCATTCTTTACTTACCTACATGAGCATCGGACAAAGCTACGTACTATGTGCAACTAGGAGTTTAAAAACGAGAAGATGGATAAAACAAAAATGGGCCTTATTTCTATTTCTATCGATTCGTTTCCGTTTGAAATATTCGGCTCAACAATGTACATATAACACATTGCCAAGGCAGCAATTATTGCCAAATAACAATTCACATAACATACGATGTATTACTAGTAATGTATATTAAATGAAACGAAAAAAAGTATATCCTATGTACGGCAGGGGCAAACGAGTTGAACACAGCTTCCAAATAAATGTATATCTCTTCTTCACTGATTAGGTTAGTGAAAAATAAATTAATTAACTACCGACATACGTTCACATGCGATTTTTTTATCTCAATCAAATATAACGTTCCGGTGAATCTAACGTTCTGTGTATATAATCCAAGATATTCCCACCGATACGATCCAGCCCCCACGTTGTGGTCAGAGCAGGCAAAACCGGCACACACCATATGATCAACTAACTCGGTCGGTGCTACTCGATCTATTTACGTGGATGGAGAATTCGTCATGCGCGATCCCTAATGGTGAACAAGTGTGAGAGCACCCAACCGCAGCATCGGCAGAAGCAGTAAATTAATATTCCGAAATTTATGTGTGTTTATTTTTACCGATCATTCCACCAGATGGGCGGACGCAAATCGACGGGTGTCCAAAAAACCGCGGAGTAACGCTTTGTTTACTTTTAGTTGTGCTTTATTTTCTCTCTTTCGCTCAGTGTGCATTTAAAGACCGCGCTCGCGGTTTTAAATTCCCGAGAGCAGTGCTGTTCTAGTGCTTTCTCTTTTACGCGTATGTATAAAACACGAGTAGTGGGAGGCTCGTTGTACATTGGTGAGTAGTCTGAAGATCTTGACGCGCTCGGCACGGAGAATCGTTACTATGGCTTCCGCATCCGTCTTACATCGCTGTGTTTCTCCTTTGAAAAAAATGTGACATATTCGTGCTCTTATGAAGAAGTGTCCAGCAGCGCGTCCAAAGCAATAACCAGTTTAGTTCTTGCTTTCAACCAGCGAAGATCGCTTGCTATCCGGATACGTGTATGTGTGTTTCAACATGAATCATTCGAACGTGCCGATACGATGTTGTGTTATGATGAGATCATAACTTACCCACCGAAGCATATACGCAATGAGGTAATGCGTTATTTCTAAGTCACATACAGAAATGCATTAGCGCAAATCCGTGCGACTCAAGGACGCACTGGTTTTAATTTATTCATGGTTGTGAACCTGGTTTTATTGTTGATTTAGCAGGCTGTGCGAAATATCACGAAAACAGTGACTAAAAATCAAATATACCAGAACTTTGTTTGATCGTGTGAAAATCCATAAAATTTAGCGCGGCAAAATCATGACCGTCCTATGTGCTCACCATCGGATAGTTGAGAAAGAGCCCTCCAAGGTAAATCCGCGTTGGAAATGTAAGTATATGCTCATGATCAGTAACATTTCTATTATTTACATTTCATTGCGTTTAGTCTCAATTTTATCTTATCTTATTATCATCGTTTCAGCTTGCACTGTATACTCGTTGCTATTGATAGTCGCGTCGTGCTTAGTGGTTAGTTTCAGTCTTCATGGGCTAATTGTCGAGTACAAGAATCACTGTTTGCTCGAGGCAAATCTTCATTTCATACCGGTGCCAGGGAATAACCAAACCTTTCAAAATGAAACCGATTCCAACGCAAATCAAACGGTTGTGCAATGTAAAGTTTCTACATCAATAAGGAATATTTTTATAAGTGTAAATGTATCATGTGTAATTTATTTTATTATGCCCCGCAGATGTTATCGATGAGTACTGGAGCAACTGGAGCAGTGGAACGTATTGCGAAATGCTGATAAACTTGCCACTATTTCAAGGCATATGTTGTACAATATGGTTGGCGATTTTTATCATTCACGGACCGGGCGGGTAAGTAATACCGTTTCGAAGTAGGGTATAGAGAAACCTCTCAAATGTTGTTATTTCGTTTCAGAATACTACCACAGCCCTGGCGTATAGTATTTCCCTCATTGATATTTTTTCTCGCCTGCTCATTTACATCCATCCTGACGGCGGGCTTCATTACCCGTGGACTAACGCGGCTTTGTGCCGAATTTCGGAAAGTGGATTCAGTTCAGGATGTTAGTTGCGCTCAGTTGATACTCTACTTTGCACTTGCAACGGAAAATTCAACGTTGGTGCAGGTTGATAAAAACTTTTTTCTGACGCTAGTGTTTCCCTGGATATGGGTTGGTGCTACTGTATTCGGGTTTGGTGTAATACTGCTTCGAATTCTTCTCATGCCAGATTTTGAACTATTTCGGGTAGTGATATCAATGCACACCGGTCGAAAAGGTTTGTAAATCGATGGCACCCTGCAGCGTGTAGGTCTGTATGTGTGTGAGTATATTTTCTTTCTTTCGTTTCAAAATTTCAGAACTTCCCATCAAGCGTTTGCCGCAACGTGCCGGTTCGGAAATTTCTGAGTTTTGAACTCCGTGATTGACTAATAAAGTTCATCCGTGCGTTAGCGCTTATTGTGTGCAAGAAGTGTGATACTAAAAAGTGTAGTGTTTTAGAGCAACTCTTCGTACTATAATTAAGACAACATAATACGCCGTCAGGTTTTACTGACCTAGTGCCTAGCCGTACGTTTTCATATTTAATATATATTCATATTTTTGCCAAGAGTAATAAATATTTAAAAACTTTTTTTACTTTAGTTATTTTTTAAGAAATTTTATTGATGGAGCTTTGTTGTTGTCGAAGTTTAATTAAAATTTCTGAATAAATTTAAAATTTTTGTAGACAATATCTCGATACCTAAATTACAAAATAATCCGTCTTACAAATTGAAAATGAGAAAATCTTAATTGACTACAAACCAAATTCGTTGGTATTTGAAATTAGCTTCAATATTAATTACCCTAACGAGAATATGCAAGTTTTAAAACAATTTGTTTTACCAACTGTCAAACTACCGACCTGACGCCATCCCAGTTTGTGACGATTTGTTGTGACTGGGACGGCTCACAACACAACAAACACAACAACACTGTTTTCAGCTGTGAAGAAACAATCATACATTCCAAAGCACACGAACGCAAACAATGAATCTAGCAGGTAACAATTAACGTCCGGTAGGAATTAATGTCTCGGGCAGTGGCTACATTTCGAGTTACAATCAGTGAGGGTGTTGGCCACTCCGCCGACCCAATTGCTATCATACAATGTTAAGCACATACTCAGCCAGCGGCACGTAGCTAGAGTGATTATTTGTTTTATCGTCAACGAGCTGATTAGTGTCGCGAAAGAATAGGAACATCCGCTGATAATAACGTCAATTGTCCGGAAAAGCTATGCTGCTGAATTGATAGCTTATAATTTGTCAGTGCGATTTGTTCACCGATGCCGGTTCGTAGGCTATGCTGGGCACCATTTTACAGTACCACGAGCACCAGCATCAGCTTGAGAGTGGTGGAAATCGCCAATACCACTACAAAGTTACAGTGTTGAAGATCGTGTCTCGTGGGCACGAACCGCGAAGCCATCGTTAGCTTTCTTGGGATAAAGCTTTAAACACTGGAGAGGTGAAGCGTGTGGCGAAGAAAAGGGTGGCAAAAGTGAAAGTACGATACTCTGCCGTGTATTCTCGTACGTTGTGTTGGTCTTACCGTGGTGCGCTCACACAGCTGGCAGCTGTGTTTTCTGTACGATCGTCTGGTGCTCGTGAACTCGCAGAGACAGCCACGCGTCCGGTTTTTATTGGTTTGTAAGAAACTGTTCAAATATCGTAATGGTGTCTGTAAAATAGCGCATTTGATAGTTCACTTCGTTCGTGCAAAGTGGTTTGTGGAACCGGATTGCTTTCGCTACAAATTACTCCATTTTCTTTGATACGATACAGTGTAGTTTACCGTGCATTTCATTTTACATTAGTTTGTGCAATATTTCGCAGCAGGAATAAACTAATCATTTGCTTGACATCTCCTGCAGCCCCTCCGCATCACAATGACGTACAACTTAGATGAGTTGAAGAAACGCTCCGTCGTCGCGAGTACTTCCCACAACATCAGTAGCAATCTCAAACCCGCGCCCAAACATGACAAGGTACAGGAATCGTCGAAACAGATTACAGAAATCACGCGTACCCACCCGACGGCGTACGTGATTTTCGCATCACTGTTGTTGGATCTGCTCGCTTTTACAATGATACTTCCGCTGCTGCCGTCCCTCCTGGAGTATTACCGGAAGAACGACAATCACCTGTACGGTTACCTGGCCGACAGTATCAAACAGTTCCAGGTGTGGATCGGCGCGCCGGAACGATTCACCAGTGTGCTGTTTGGTGGTGCGCTCGGTTCTATGTTCAGCTTCCTCCAGTTTCTCAGTAGTCCCATCGTTGGTGCACTGTCTGACTATTACGGCCGTAAGCCGCTGATGCTGCTATGCGCGGTAGGTGAAAGGTGAAAGCGATCGATGCTCGTAATGTCTTACATGATTTTTTTTACTCACCCTTTTCCAGACCGGCATTGCTGCCTCGTACGGATTGTGGGCGTACTCGGAGTCGTTTCTGCTGTTCGTAATCGCCCGATTCGTTGGTGGCATCAGCAAGGGTAACGTGTCGCTTTGCATGGCCGTCATTACGGACGTATCGAATCAGCAGAATCGCGGTAAAGCGATGGCCCTCGTCGGAATCGCCTTTTCGCTCGGTTTTATTGCGGGCCCGATGATTGGAGCGATGTTTTCACGCTACTCGGATAAAACCGGCACACTGTGGTTCTTTGCACCGGCCATGTTCGCGATGCTGCTGGCCGTGGCGGACATACTGTTTCTGGTGCTGTGCCTGAAGGAAACGCTACCGAAGGAGAAACGCTCGACAAAAATTATCAACTCGCTGTCGCATGCGGTGGATCATATCAGTATTCGAGCGTTGTTTCGCTTTTCCGCGGTACAGAACTTGTCACAGAAAGATGTGCGCTCGCTACGCAGTTTGGGGGTGACGTACTTCCTGTATCTATTTTTATATTCCGGGCTAGAGTTTACGGTAACGTTTCTAATGTACCACAAGTTCGGCTACACGTCAATCGATCAGGCGAAGATGTTTCTTACTACAGGTATGAAGAGTGCAATAGTTGGTGGAATGAAAAATTCAAATTAATTCTTATGTTTAATTACTACGAACTTGCAGGTGTTCTGATGGCTTTACTACAAGGCTCCGTTGTACGACGACTTCCGGATCGACTAGTAAAAGCATCTGCAGTGTTTGGGCTGTATCTAATCATTCCCGCATTCATCATCGTCGGGTTGGCGGAATCTTCGCCCATCCTTTACCTGGGCATGATTTTGTTTGCCATATGTATGTATATTTTTCTTAATACCAATTGTCCATTTTCCTAGGCTATAGCGTAAATGATAGGACATTTTCAAAATCATAATCAAAATCATTGTAAGGGTAACTTAACAGGCCTTTGTCGCTACTAAAGCAACAGTATTTTACAACGTATAGTCGTGTCGGTGTCAAATGACCCCCCTTCTGCGTTTGTTTTATTGAACAGGTATTTAGCACATTGATTGATCACAAAATAATATTTTATATTAAATTTAAATAATGCAAGGATTCACTGTTTATCAGTACTGGAAGGCAAAAATGTGTGTTAGGCAAAAAAGGCTTAAAAATCATTTAATGTTACCATAAACACTTGCTCTCTTTACTTACAGCCACCGCCTTCGTGGTAACGTGCATGACCACAATCACTTCTAAATATGGTGACTTCCATCAAAAAGGTACGGTTTTGGGTGTGTTTCGATCGCTCGGGGCACTTGCCCGTGCCGTTGGGCCAGTCGTCGCTTCGGTAGCGTTTTGGAGCGTCGGTGCACGATTTACCTACATTGCCGGTGGAATCCTTCTGCTGTGGCCCGCTCTGATGCTGCAGTACTTAAAGCTCTAAAATCCGTCAGCAATCCCACCGTTTGTGCTGTTTATTTGTGTTTGTTTAGTATTCGGAGTATTTTTGTTGTTACATTATACATTTATAGTGAGCGAGAGTCGTGTTGATATTTGTTACAGTTTTCTGTAATATTGCTTACCAACTAACGTATATGTTGGCATTTTGAATCTCCGGCATCTGTCCGGTCAGTATTTTCCGAGAAGGAGTAACTTTTGTATTCATAAGATAAGTGAGGATATTAAAAAAAAATAAAAAAATGGCTCATCAGAAGAAAGTAAAATAGAAAACAATGAGGAGACATAGAAAATAAAGAAATTTTCGTTTATAATTCTCACAAGTATTATGTTTTTGTTTGAATCGTAGCGTACAATACTTCACTTACAACAAGATATTTATTACTTAAAACAACGTATAATATGAACATAACATAATTTCCCTGTCGAACAGCTTAGTACACTGGTCAAACACGCGTCATTGGCTTACATTTGGTAAAGGTGAATGCTGAGGTTAGAAAACAGACCATGCGTAGATAAATCTCATTTAAAATGTTGTCATGGGAGCAAGATTCTCGTTTTCTCGTACAGTTCCGCTTGAAAGAGATAACGAAAACAAAGTGCTGCGCTTTGGAATGCATTTAGCTTTTGGTCTGAAAAAGAGATCGACCATTTCAACTTCGTGGTCAACTGATGATACGCCAGCTGGTGAAAAGTATGCAAGCGAGCGTAAGTATAGAGTGTTCTGGATGGTATTTCGCAGAACGAACGCCTCCGGAACAGATCCCATCTACCTCGATTAGGTGATCGATACAACGGCAGCGTCCGTGAATGCAGGTCGTGTCGCGATCGATACAGTTGTCGTGCACCTCACACACACCATTCAGATGTACAGATGAGACACATTTCTGTGGTGATGAAGGGTAAGCTTAGTGAAACAAATTGTAGCGTCGTGCATGGAAGTAAATGGTTACGTACAAATCCAGCCTCGTGGAAGCGGCTAGCGCAGGTGCATCGTCCAGCGGTAATACCATCCGTGCCGGTTGTTATGCGGCACTGTGAGTGTGGAATGTTATACAAACACTGAATGTTCTCTTCGCACAGATCGTAAATTTTATTCGCAACTGAAACGAAAGAAACAGGCCAAGGTGGTAAATGACTATCATTATTCTGCCCCCATCGTCCACGTTCATACGTACTGGGCAGACATCGGTTTCGCAGTTCATTCAGCACGTGGCTCACGCGACACGTACAGATCTCCTGCGAGCAGCGCGAATTATCCGTCACGCATTCTTCATCTCGGAAGCACTGATCACCGAGCTTGGCGTCTTGTAGACACCGATTGCGGTCGGTGTTTGGATGTTTGCCCGGTGTGCAAACGCAAATCCCGTCCCGGCAGTACGTATCGTTCCCGATGCAGTTGTTCGTCAACCGACAGTATTCGCCCAGAAAGCTCGTCTTGTAGCAGCGCTTCTCTCGCTCGACGTAATGCGCACCGTCCACGCACTGGCAGGAGTTGTCCCGGCACTCCGAGTTTCCGGTGCTGAGCGTGTACTGGCACTGGTCGTTATGCAGACAATAGTCTCCGATGTCGGTGGCAGCTGGCACAGTCATAAGCGTGGAGAAAGGAAACGTACGTTTTCGTTAGCCATGATCGATGCGATTGAAACGACCAACTCGCGAAACTGCCAATCCGGAACCGGCGATAAGGTGTTAGTCAGTGTTTTGAAAACAAAAAAAAACGTTACCTCTTAAGCATCGACGCGTGTTATTGCTGTCTGTCACGGCGAAGTAACCGGCCATGCACGAACAAACGCCATACTCGTGGACGGAATTGTACCGCTCGCAGTATGCCTGCACCGGACATTCTTCATCCGTCCGGCAAACGTTGGCCGTCCCTGTACAGATGGGTGCATCGAGATGTTGGGTTAGGATTGTGATTGTTAGCAGAAATTATGGAAATGATAGCGCATAAAATG
>JXWZ01012973.1:0-11070 GCA_000956215.1 Anopheles farauti No. 4
ATCCTGTCGTGTGAAGACCGGTGCCGCTACCACTACACCACCGGGCCGCCCCATACACTTACACCCTGCAAATTTTTCAATTCGTTTGAGATATACTATTGTTGATAAACGTCTGGAAACGTATCAGAAAATCACATTTTAGGTGCGGCAAAAGGTTGCAAATTTAATGTATTCATTCAAATTGATTAGTTCTATACGATTTGTATACTTTCAGTTTGATTATTGAAAAATTAAATTTTAACTCGTGGTGGTTTAGAAAATTGAAAATTCATGCAATTTTAAGCAAAATTTGCGTAAACAATAAATTTTTTTTTTTTTTGCATGCTTTGCCTTATAAGATGAGCGAGAATGAAAAGCATGTTATTTGCAACATATCCTTAAAACTTATTAAAAACTAAATATTATTAAATCTTAGCGCGTGAAACACATGAAGCATTATTCAGTTACTAGTTAATTCGAAGCAGATCAGTTGCTAATTAACTTCTGAGTTGCTTATTTAGGACAATGGAAATCATGTTTTCTAGCGAGCTTAGTTACCATCGGCTTTAATGAGCTATAAAGATTTAAAGAAGAGGAAAAGCACTATCACCACCTAAATCTAGCATGTTTCAAGCGCCAGCAACAGTGTTTTCATTTCAATATTCATCCCCATAAATCGTACCGGCTGAGCGGAAAGATAAAACCCATCGCCTATTAACTCGTTCGTCAAAGATCACTCACAAAACCACAAAAACATGATACCAAAAAAAAAAGAAAAAAAGAAAAAGAAAATCAAAACAAATCCATCACAAATTATTCCCCCAAGAGAATGACTTAAACCCATAAAAGCGGGCGCTCCGGAAACGGAACGAAAGCAAAACCCATCTCGGGGTCGAGGATTAAGCGTACCAGAGCCAGCGAGTGTGGCCCAACCAACCGGCCGGGTTTCGATTTCATTAAAGCGGAGGCAAGCGGGGATCAACTTACGTGATTAGATGGCTCCCGGCGAGGAGATGTCTGTCTCCGTGTGGGTGTGTTTGTGTGTGTTTGTGTGTGTGGCAGTGACGGTTTGGGATTAATAAACCACTCTAGCAACAAATTCCGATGTCGTAAAATCTTTATCACTACGTTTGCCGTTTCCAACTGTCGCACACAAAACAACAGCGCTCACTCACACCTCCACCGTCCAAGCACGGGACTCACTTAAGGCGGTCAATTGATATCCTTGACGGGCGGGCGCCACATTTGACACACACACACGCAAGCACACATGCACACACAACCGGGAATTCGGTATTTCTGGCTGGTGAGTCGGTGAGCCAAGCGACAGTCACTTCGATTGACCGACCGGTGAGATGGCGAAGCTGTCGAACAAAGAAGCTGTGTAAGGTGTGGATGGGTTTTTGTTGTTGTTGCTTCTTCTCGTCCTGGTCGCATGGCGACCACCACCATCGCCGTCTTTATGTTTTATTCATTTTCATCAGCAGAATCTTTAACCTCCAGTCGCGGTCAGCACCGGTTGGGCGGAAAGTTTAGCGCCTGCAAGACGACACCGTTCTGGGCCGTTGGTGTGTTGTTGCTCTTTCGCTCAAGAACGCGCGCGGAAGGCTAACCGGAAGAGGCTGATGGGTCACAGCAGGGAGGGGAGGGGGCTTTTTATTTTCGCTTTCTACACGCTTCTCCGCACGCACACGGGTGGGACGCAGGAAAGGCATCGATTTCGGCACCGATTTGTTGATGTTTTCCCATCCACGCTACCACGCACCCGATAAAGTATTCCATAATGCGATTTGTGCGCGGGTGAGATTTTGCTTATTTTTCGTGAGTTTCACAACCCGGGGTTTCGTTTTTATATTCACCTCCGTTTCGACGAAAGATCTGTTACGCACGAACACTCGTTTAATCCCGGAGCGTTTCGTACGCCACATGGCACCGGGCGCGCATCACTCTTCTATCCTTCACCTTTCAGCAAACCCGTGACAAGTGATGAATTTCTTCCTCGTCAGCACGCTTGCCGACTGCAGGATACGTTCGATATAAATTTCTAACAAAAGAATAAAAACACATACACACACACCCCACAAAGAGCACGGAAAGGAAAAAAAACCCCTAGTGAAATCCACGCGTCACTTTTCACACACGTCACGCTGGGATGGTCGGAAAAACTGCCTGCTTTTGCTGCCGATCGAGATGAAAATCCGTCTTTGACTGACCCGACGGACGAAGCGTCCTTTTCGGAGGCCGAACGGAGGATGTGATTTAGCGTCCTTTCGGGAGGAAGACCCGAACGATGAGAACTCACACGCTGGCGCTGGCTAGGTTGGTCCGGAAATTCTCGTGAGTTACTCGTTGTTCGCGAGAGAGACAAAGAGAGGGAGAGTTAGTAAGGAAAATTCCGTTCCTTCCTCGCTTTGGGTGTGTTTGTGAAAATCGAAGGATGCTTGAAAATGTTGCCATGGAAGGTGTAGGTTATTATTTACGTTTGCGTTCCATTCGTGATTTTAAGGCATATAACAACAAACAAGTGAAAATTTTCATTTTAAAAAGAAATTTCCAATTAATTAATTGCTTTGTAAACATTCTTGGAGAGCTGTTTATGCAACAGTGACGATCTGAAATGGATGTAACGAAAACAAGATAGGCACATTTAATGTTGTCTCACCAATTGCCAAAATGTGACGTGATAGTGAAACCTATTTTTTCTCATTCTCACGTGCTGAGCAGAAATTGTAAGGGGAAGAACAGTGAGATGGTCGGAAATTCACCACAACGTGAGCAGGACGTTCAGTGCAGGGGAGATTCATTCTCCTGAGCAATGAGAAGGGATTCACGTTTCACGACACGTTTTCAAACGCACTCTCACTGAGAAGAATCTGTTTTGAACAAGTTTCCTCACAAAGCGAGGAAATTTGGATTTCTCACGAAACGCAACGCCCATCACTACGCAAATGCGGGGAAAACTTAAACACTCACGATAGTGAGAACGAACTGCCTGTTGATAAAAGCGGTGGAGAATAAATTTTACTTTCTGTTTGTGAAGTCGCCTTAGTGAGCGTTTATAAAAGAAATTTGTTTTCAGATGAGGATGTTTCACAGAAAGCTGTATTTGTTTCTCATTGAAGTGAGAAGAATTAAACGTTTGCGAAAAAATCGGTGTCCTATCGAATCGTGATTTTCTCACGTCTTTCTCATGGTTTCCGAATCGAGGTTTAGAAAAACACTCAAAAATAAAAAAAAGAATTATTGACGACTGAGTATGAAACTAAATAAATTTCTTAACTTCTTTTATACGTTGATTTGTTTGGTTAAATAAAATTTTTGAAATGAATTAAAATAAAGTAAAAATAATGAATCAGCAAAATAAGTATGTACAAAATTAAATTTTAAAATATTCAACAATCAATAAAATCGATGAAGTAAAAGATAAAAAGGTATCAGAAGAAAAGCTTTGCTGAAAGTAATTTTAATTTAGTAAGCAGCAAGAAAGATGATACATTATAAAGATACTTAGTTTATAGCAAGGTAGCAAGATTATGGTTTTTTAAGTAAAATTATAATGTTTTGTTTTACTTATTAAAGTCTATTGAGGATTGTCATTTGTTCTCATTTTCATTCCGTGCTAATATATTATGTGACGTATTGCTGAAAGCATATTTCGCTGCTCGTATGACACGCACAATCCTTCCTGCATCGCACTGTTCCACTTATGAGTAAAATGGTTTCATGAATTGTTCTCTTGCTGTCCAGCATCAAACAATAATCACTGCTTTTCTCACCCTTTAGTCCACTCACTCTCGGCCTCATTATAACCTTCACCATACCCGCGTCCAAAGCGGGAATCAACGTTGGCAGCAAACACGGCACACAACCCTTACGGTCCCTCGTCGCATCGAGCGCAAACGAGTCGAAAACTACACGAAAGCGGTGGATGCCACCAACAACAACAGCACGAAACAAAAATGATGAATGCTCGACGAACGCTCGGTGGAGCCACGGTGTGACTGTGAACAAAACCTCAAAAAGTCCGCCAGCCGCACGGTCGCGCTAGTGGCGAAAACTAAAACAAAGTAAAGCAATTAGTTTGACGGGCAGCAAACATTAATTAATTTACCCTCCGCGTTTCGCAGTGGTCGCCCGGCCGACGGAAGGAGCATCCGTATCTCGGGGTAAAAATGCGGCAGTAGCAGCCACCGTTGGTAAGAAAAACCACACGACACCGATGCCGGGGTTGGCCGGAGCAAGCGCGAGACGAAAGACATAAGCGCTTCAACCTAACACACGGACGCCGCACTATTGGGATGATTGCAGTGAGGTCGTTCTTCGCTTCTTGCCCACCGAGCTTGTGGATCGTGTACTTTTGTGTACAAATAAAAATATGATAAAAAGTCCGGGTCCTTCTAGAACGCCTACTCCACGCCTCGCTGTGACATCTCACGTCACCGACACGTTTCATCCGTTGACATTCCATAAACCCCTCCCGTGTTTATATTTTTTTTTGTTTGTTGTGTTTTTGCCACCGACCGATTGACGGGCACGGACGAATGTGTCCACTTAATCCGGTTTACGTGACGGGCGAACGTAAACATCAACCCTCCTACCACACGACCAAAAAGCCAATGTGGCCTACGGGCTCGTCAACAACTGTGACGCATTGACGTCGCACGATGCGTCTACCCTTTCCTTTTTGCTCCACAGCGCTATTGGGCTGTGAATTGGAGAGCTATTCCGCAATTGCTCACTCAGTTGAACATTAGGCTTACGCCGAGTGGACGGGTTGATACTGCCACATTCAATCAGTGTCCGGTGAAGTCAAGAATATGCACCGGCACAGGGCAACAAGCTCGCAGGTCAGGCGAGATAAGCCTTTTGCAAGGAGCTGCCATAATCGTAGATATTAACTACATGAAGTGAAATGTATTTTAAGACAGTGTTTGTGAATCCATAACAAATCGTTACAAGAAATCATTTGTGAAGAATCAATTTAAAAATTATCTTTCATTTGCATACTTTCAGGCGAATATCAGCCTGAAACACTCATCAGCCAGAATGTATGCAATCATTTGTTTCATGCTAATGTATTCGTATAATCCATTTTTTTATAATCATTTTACTTCCATGTGTGCGTTTAAAAAAATGAATTCAACCAATATTGTACTGGTAGGAATTAAAATTAATAAAAGAAAATTATGCTCGATGGGATAATATTCGGTTTAAAAAATTAATACTATAATATATAAGCAGAAACTTGGTTAAATATATAAGCACACACATAATTATGTGTGACAATTTTAAGTGTTTTTGAATTTTGTCAAATTATCACTATTATGTTTTATTAAAATTTCTATTATTGCTGTTATTGTTATTATTTGTATCTCTTTAGTTTATTATTTTTCACGATTATAAAAATATTAATGATAGAATTTATGTATTTTGGAGATTCCACAACCCCTGCTCCATGCTGGGCCATAAAATGGTATAAAAAAATTCTCATAGTGAATAAGGGTTGGAAGATCCACACCTAGAACACGATTTGGTGAATATTTCTACAAAACCTTGAAAAACAAAAATGCTCGAGAAAGCTTTCCGTGTGGATCCACCCATTATTAGTCCCAAAGGAGTTTGACGGTCTAATTGTGTGTAAAAGGAAAGCACGACAATTTTAATTCATACTGCTAATATGCCACATTTGTCGCTCGGAACGCATGTGAAACAGGTTCCACGGAAATTCAACGACGCCCGCATGAAACAACTCACGAGCCTGTGCGCACCCGCTGAAAACTAGCAACAAGCGCGCACAAAATGTTAATTTCCCAGTAACCATTTTAAAAGGCACGGGCCAACCTTCACCTCCACCGGCCACCGGCTCATATGATAAGCCCTGGATGAAGCGTTTTGCTGCCGGCAAGATGAAAGTGATGCAGTTTTCAACGTTGGGCAACGAGGTAAAAAAAAAGATACAAGGGAAACAAAAGTTCCCAACATGTTGTAATCTGCCCTGGCCGTCACGCTCCACTCCGGAGATTAATCTTTCGTTCAGATTGCAGCAGGCTGTGGCAGGCTGTAGCTCGAAACGTCAACATCACGCCTTTGGCAGCCAAAGCAGGAGCCCGGAGGCCGTCTGCGGCCGGGGCTACAGGACTAAATCAACTATGCCCCCGTGTGGGGACCGTTTGGGGACCGCTGTCGAGGCGGTGTGTATGGTAAATTTTTTGCGCTCATTCTTTTCCGGTCGGTTGAAACGTTTGGTTGCAGTGTTCGGTGCGCTGCATGTAACAAGCGTTTATTGGGCTTGGTTTCGGAAGAAAAGGCCGGTGAAATGTGGGCCGGAGAAGCCGACAAGCAAAAATTTGAAAATTGAATCTACTCGTATTGAGCTTTGTGGGCATCGATTAAATCTAAAATTAACTACACCAAAGGGGAGCAGGGAAATACAGCCGATCAAAGCGAACCGATTTAGCTTTATGTTACAAGATTTATCGGAAGACCGTTGTCGAATCGTAAGCAGCACATATTTTAGAACGCTCTGGGCCTTTTGCTCGGTTGCCAGCACTACAAAGTGTGGGTTGGCATGTTGTCCTGTCCAGGAACATAACAGCCCCTCACGGCGGAAGGCAAGAGTTTTGACACTCACCGCAAGTCTTGCAATCGAACTATGTTTGAAATTGCATTATACCAAACTAGAACGAACCACAGACGTTGAGCCGGAGTTCACCGAGGATGCTTTCCCATCTTGGGCTAGCTTTTTGTCTTTTGTTCCAACCAGTCTGCTATTTGTCGTTGTTGAAGTTTATCGAACAACAATCGTTCGTTTCCCGCGTGTGCATTTGGCTTTGAAGAAGCCACCTTTACGGCACGATAATATTTAATTCCGTGCCAATAACGTTTCCCAACTGCACCACCATCGCCGTTTGTGCCGGTGGCAACCGTGGCCACCGAATTTGTCCCGTCCAAATTTGTCGTGAAGCATCGGAGCCGGTTGTGGTGATTGAAATTAATGATTATGTTTTGGACGCTGTTTTCGCGATTTCTCGCTGGCATGTTTGGCCGAAGCGCAAAGCGCGGAAGGGGGATTAGTAGGCAGTGCTTTATTTGGGTTTTAGGGTGCGGAGGTAAAGGAGAGGGCATAGTTCCAGTTGGCCAAAGTCGTTTTGCGTCAGTAATGTTACGTCTTACGGTTAATTGGAAAAGCTAAATTAGACCGGCAGGGCCGGGGCCGGGCGTTCGGAATAAAATCGAAGTGGACACGGACGTCTCCTGCACGGGATTACCTTGGGTTCTCGGGCCGGCAAATCCACCGGTCGTATCCGAAGGCTTAGTGTCGCCTGCCGGTAGTAGTCAATTTCAATCTATTACAGTTCGATCTGTTTTCGATTGTTTGTGTTTTGCTGTTGCTGCTTCTCAACATTTGTTGGCTAGATTGTTTCTAGTGATGGTTGGGTGATACTTAAGATGTCACAATAAACTATTTGAATTGATCAAAATAAGTGAGCAAATTTTAGAGGTTTGAAAATAAACAAAATTTGTAACTAAAAATATTGTAGAAACATTCACGAAGGAGTCTTTAATACTAACAAATTGAAATACTTTTTAATACTAGTTTTTCTTTTTTTAATTCTCATTTCTGTCTCATTTTAAAATAATATTCTTTTGTTTTTCTTTCTTTAACATGATCGAAAAACATTATTCATATTATGAAACACATTCTCGTGATGAACCACATGATTATAATCCCATTATATCCAAACGATTTCGTACTTTTGTACACGATAATGATCCAAAGCGCACACACGCGATAAAGAATGTTTTTTTTTCCGCGATTGAGTATTTCCAGCGTTAATCCATATGTCCTTTTGATGTTTAAAACATTATAATTATTCGTCTACCAGCATGCAAATAAGTTAAACCAATGGATTATTAACTTATTTTTCACAATATATTTTACAAAGAGAATCGACAAACACAACATTCGGGAAAGGAAATTCTAAGCAAAATACCTTGAAACTTGACAAATCGGTTCTGAAAAAGTCTTGATTCATATACGAGAAAAACTGAGACAAAAGAAAAGATGTAAAATAAATAAAATTCATCTAACGTACAAAAACATTTCTTGTGTTAAAGTCATTAAAATTCTAAACATGTAATGAAAAGAAATGTAATAGAAAAAGCTATGTTCGAATTTTTTTTTACAAATAAATGAAGAGCTTTTTTCAGCAGCATTTTCAAATGGACTTCAAAAGCATGTTCGGTTTAGAAATGGAATGTTTTATCAAGAGTTATTGGTTATTTTTAGAACAACTGCCAAGCAAAGTAATCATCATCTGTCTTATTGCTCTTTTTTGTATCTTATGATATAATACTTGTTTTATGCAAAAAATACTCCAAACATCAACGTCAAGAGCTAGAAATAAAACGTTCGAAAATTGCTGGTGGCAACAGGAAGCGACATTTACCACCATGATCGACACATCAAACTGATCGTTGGCAGCTCCAAGTTGCTAACAGCGGATCGTTAACATTATCGCTTTCCAACAGTTCATGAACATATCGATGGTTTTTTTGTTATTGATGCTGTTTCAATTTTTTCTCATCCTTCCATCACGCGGTGTGTGGTTTGTGCCCGAAAGCAACCAATGGTAGGGGAAAACCAGCAGGAACCGATGCAGAAATACCACCAACCGGATACGGATCACCATCTAGCCACTGCCGGTTCGGTTCGGACCAGCTAAAGTGGCCGGATGGCAAAAATCATCGAACCATATTGCGCGAAGCGTCAGAAAATGATGGATTAACAGCTTTTCGGGCGGGTGAAGATCGGTTCGCGAGCTGAAACCATACCGGCGGAAGCTTTATTTTTAGTTTACCCATCGAGGGTTTCTTTTTATTTGCTCTCCCGGGCGAGTGCCGTTTCGGCTTAGTGATGGAAATATTCGGACATTGATCGGTTGGTTGTGCAATTAAGGGGGGAGTGAAAAATGAGGAAAAAAAGCCAACAGGCAGGCTGGAAAAGTCGTACCGATGGAACATATGCAAACATTTTCGTCCGACCCTGGTGGGTGGTTTGACCTGATGGCTTTCGCTTTTGATCGAATTTCATCCATCGGTGGAAGGTGCACAGTGTGAAGAACTAGAACTGGAACAAATAACTGCACGAGAATTTATTCTGACCGAAGGGTTTTCCGATTTGTTTTGGTTTTCGAATGGAAATTAAACGATTTGAACCACGTAAAAGTGTCGTTTGTTCCTTTTTTAGGCATATTTTTTTTAATTTTATCAATGTTCCGAAGCTCGTAAGGAGTTTTTAGGAACAACACAACACATCATAATTTTTTCACTAACAAGCAAACACAATATACAGCTTTATTATAACATGTAATTCTCATTTTCAGATTCTTGTTCTTGTAACATATTCTTTTTTATGAGTAATTGAATGAATTGAGTTGTTAATTTGTTATTGCATTTATTTATAAAAGTTTGTTTATTTATTTATTTTCAGATTTATCATGATATGATTGATTTAGACGTCCTTAATTGTTACCTGTAAATTTTTATGTTAGGTTAAGCATTGTAAAAAGTTGTCCTTAATGTGTTTCCTTTTTATTTAATAAATTGTTTTATTAAAAAAATCTTCTCGTAACTTATTCTTTTTAATGAGTATGACGACTTGTTCATTTGTTATTGGATTTATTGAAACATGCTTATTTGTGATTAAATTTTACACATTTATTGATTATTACATATTTGGTCTGCTCAGTTTCTCGTGGAAATATTGCCTGATTTATAATATGTATTAAATATTTGGGTTCATTTTATTTGATTTTTTTAATTATATTTTTCAGTCGTTTGAAAACCTAACTTTAACTAAGCCAAGCCACTGTTCCTTTCGTTGCAAATTTGGCAAAGGTTTTAAATGAACCCTGCCTGCATCGAGTGCATCAGCAACAGGATACCGATCCACCAAAGGTGTGCCTCGCGATGGAACAGCCCTCCTCCCTCTCCCCCCTCCCAAAAAAAAGGATCAATTCAACCAAACTTGCACCCCATTCAGGCGTATAATTTTAACAAATTCTAAACGCGGACAGGCTGTCCAAAATCAGTGAAAAAGACGATCCGAACAGCAGTTGCAAAATGAAAAAAAAAAACCCGAGGGAACGAAATAATACACCAAAACGCACCAAACTCACCGCGCGGAAATGTTAGCAGCGCGAAAATATGTATTCAAAAGTACGAGCGGTGAAACGGTCGAAACTAAGGCGAGGGCAAGGGATTTTTTTTTCTATCTTTTTGTTGCTTCACATTAGCGAACCGTTCCCCGTCTCGGATGGCTCGGCAAACATTGAACCTAACAGCACAAGTAACAGCAAAAAAAAAACACGTTGGGTGCCGTGAAAAGGTGGGAAATTTAAATAGTCAGTTCCCATTCGACCGGGCAACCGGTCAAATATCGAGCTAGTTCGTAAAATCGACTGAATGTGAGGTTTTTTTTGGGGAGGAGGGGGGAGGATTTTTTCCCCTTTTTGCAACTTTTCGGAGCACTACATACCAACGCATTCCATCTCAGCTGGGTGTGACTGGGTGGCCGGATTGTGCCGGAAATCAACCCAGTCCCCGCAAGTATAATTAAATTTTCGCCCGGCCAGAAAGTTTGTTTCGCAGCCGAATGCATTCGCAATTCGCACGTTGCACGAGTGGAGGAGACCAAAAAAAAAATATAAAAAAAGACAGGCACGATGGTAAAACCCGGCGGACAATCCGCTGCATTCGTACCGGAGCCACCCGGGAGGAATACCAATTCCCGGGCACGGCTTGATTGTGATAATGGTTGGACGATGACGGTGAGGCGGGACGAGACGGGCTTTCGAGGGCACATTCGCGTGGGACAAAGTGGTCGCCGGTCTTGTGGTCGATGGTTGAGCCGTGTTTTATTTGTCTGCTTCCGTTTTTTCGTGGCCCGTTTCTCGGCGGCACCGGCCACGAAGCCTTCTATCGGATGATGGTGGTGGCCCACGGCAGCCGGTCCCTTTTGCACGGCCCTTTTGCGGGTGAGTGTGATCCGATTGCGTAACGGGTGCATGTAGGTGAACAATTTTGGTG
>JXWZ01012974.1:0-15039 GCA_000956215.1 Anopheles farauti No. 4
GATGGCGAGATATGCGTGCCACGCTAAGCCCTGCCTTCACCGGAAGCAAGATGCGGCACATGTTTGAGTTGATCGTTGAATGCAGCACGAACATGGCCAAGTTCTACAAGAGCGAATTCAGTAAGAATGGTGGACCACAGGAGTATGAGATGAAGGATGTGTTCACACGCTTCGCCAATGACGTGATCGCTACGTGCGCCTTCGGAATCAAGGTAGATTCGTTGAATGATGCCGATAACGATTTCTACACCAACGGCAAGAAATTGATGGCGTTTAATCGAGCAAGTGTGATGTTGCGAATGGTCGGATTTCGGGTAATCCCGAAACTAATGGGCTGGCTAAATTTGGATCTGTTTGACAGTGATCATAAACATTTTTTCACCGAGATCATCCGTGATACGGTGCGGACCCGTAATGCTCAAGGTATCGTTCGTCCGGACATCATCAATCTTTTAACACAAGCACGCAAAGGTGCTCTGAAGCACCAGAAGGAGAGTAACGAGCGTGAAGAAGTCAAAGGTTTCGCTACCGTGGAAGAGTCGGAAATAGGACAGGCACAAAACAGTAAGGGAATGCACATGACGGAGCTAGAAATGGTGGCACAGTGTTTCATTTTCTTCTTGGCTGGATTCGACACTGTCTCAACGTGCCTAACGTTCCTTGCCCACGAGCTAACTGTGAATCGAGACGTTCAGGATAAACTGTACGAAGAAATTCTGGAAACTAACAAATCACTTGGAGGTGTTCATCTTACTTACGACGCCTTACAAGGTATGCGCTACATGGACATGGTTATATCGGAGGCGCTTCGTATGTGGGCTCCAGGACCAGCACTCGATCGGTTATGCGTGCGCGACTACGTTGTGGATGACGGTGAACGGCTGAAGTTTACCATTGAAAAGGGAACGGTAGTGTTTATTCCGGTCGCTGGCATCCATCACGATCCTCAGTACTATCCCAATCCAAGCAAGTTCGATCCGGAACGTTTCAACGAGGAGAACCGAGAGAAAATCGTACCCAACACCTACCTCCCATTCGGGATTGGACCGCGCAACTGTATTGGCTCACGCTTCGCACTGATGGAGGTGAAAGCCATCATCTACTATATGCTGCTGGAGTTCTCGTTCGAACGGACACCAAACACGCAGGTACCGCTTCGATTGGGGAACGGATTCCCCGGCATGCGCACCGAAAAGGGTGTGTTTGTGGAGTTCCGACCACGAAAGTGATGGTTGAATTTTTCGCACTGCAAAGTACGGAGTGGTAATAGTTCATGAAGTAATGCTCCCCATTTTATTTACTATAAACAGGAACAAGGCCATAGAAGAAAAAAAAAAACAAAAAATATGTAATAACTATTGAGAAAACTTCCACTCAACAGATAGCACAAGTTTTAGTGCGATCCCGCGCGCAAGCGTCTGGACTTTTATAAAGAACCGACGGCGCATCATTTTCTAAATAGTAAATTAATTCGCTATCTAAGTACGTTTTGGTACGAGTTCTTGGAAATAATTAGCTTGAATAACTTCTCTACCCCAAAGGAAGAAAAACAGTTGTAATGGGACGGTGGTGGGACGAGAGATTTGCTCCAATCAACGATTCAGCTGCGATAGATATTCTTCTGCCTGCTCGCGAAGTGCATCAACTTCTTCCAAAAGTTTAGCCTACATGGGGAAGATTAAAAGCGAACGAAACATAACTTTAGAAACAGTTTAACACCAACATCCATGCGAGTATAACAAACATACCTTCGCGCTAAGTATCAGCTGATTAGCGGCACGATAGTTGAGATGTTCGATCGTTTCGACCAGTTCCTTAGATGTGGCACGTGCGATTGATGCCAGCGTGGTGTATCCGGCACGGAAGAGCTGCCTGGCACGACCCTTTGGGTGAAAGGAAAATTATTGACACCAAATGTAGGTAGGCAACGGTCACCAGATATATACCAGTTTCACCGATGGTAACTGCAGCAGAGGCAACAGTTCCAGTTTACAGTAGTGCGTCAGACGCTCCGTCATGCCCGTCAGCAGGTGCTTGAACGCCCACAGATCCGGGATTTCTTCACACATGCGCAACAAACTGTAAGCCGTACCGGCCGTGCTGGTCATTAGCGTTTGCAGTGAGCCCGCATTCACGTGGAAACGTTGAGACACATCCGGCAGGGGCGTTCGCTTCCACAGGTCGTACACGATCAGCACACGGATGAAGCGCAGAATCTTCGACGTATCGTTAGAACGACGCGTCAGGATCTTAGCGATCAGACCGTTGTTGATACCATATCGTTCCGCGACGCGTAATTCCTCGTTAGACAGTTGATTAACCTGTATGGCGGGCGCGTTAAAATTGGAGCTTACAAATATAAGGAAAACGCAAGCGCTTACCACCACAATCAGATCATCCGGCTTGAGCTGCACTTCCCGACCGTCCTCGAGTAGAATCAGATGCAGTAGATCGTACTCGTCCAGTACACACAGTCGCCCACCGAGCGCTTTCATTTCGTCGTAGAACCGAACGGCCCTTTCCATATCGAAACCAGCCCGGATCGCGGCCTTCCCGAGCCGATTCACCTCCAGCGGGCTCGTTCGTTCGATCGTTTTGATCACTTTGCCCGGATGTGCCGCCGTCTTGTATACGCGCAGGAACGTCGGCTCAGTCGAGGCCCCACCATCGCAGTGAACGGAATTCGATGGGTTGAGGGGACTTTTCCCGACCGGAGACTTACACGGGCCGCCAATTTCTACCAGCATGTTTGGGGGATTTCGTAGGCAGCTATCGTTCCGTGCCTTGATCGCGTTGCCCTGGTACAATTGTACAATTGTTTCGTCCGTGATTGACTCTAGATCGATCGCTCGTCGTGCAGCTTGCTGTGCAAGGAGCGTACAGCGAACGAGCGCTTGCAGAGCATCACGCGTCTCGCACAGATCCAACCCGATCGCGCTCAGTATGAGCGATTTGAAATATGCCCGGTCATCCGCAATCAATGACGACTCGGCTACGTCCATCGGGGCACACAGCATCTCGCACACTTGGGGGATATCGCGCTGGGCACAGACCAGAATCGCATCACCAGTTTCACCGAAACCGGCCCGACCGGCCCGTCCCACCATTTGCTTGTAGCGGCTGAGCGACAGGAAGCTATTGCCGATGTACGGCGATCGTATGATGACTCTTTGGGCGGGAAGATTCACTCCCGCTGCCAGCGTCGAGGTGCACACGATCAGCGACAGAACACCTGAACGATACGCGTCCTCGATGGTGCGCCGTTCGTCCTGTGTTAAGCCGGCATGATGGTAGGCAACACCAACGCGGAACGATTGCTGCAGAATCGGAGCGATGGAGCCATCCTCCTGGAGGGTTCGTATCAGTCGGTTCTTTTCTTCGGCACGATGTTCTGCCAGCCGCGTTGGTAGATGGTTTGCCAGCAGCGCACACAAACTTTCACACTTGCTCTTCGTTGGGCAAAACACCAGACAGGAACTGTTCGGAATCACCTCCAGTATTAAGCGCACCACGTGGTCCGTATCGATACGACGCAACTCTTCGGAACAATCGTCGGTAAACTCGACCGTACGCTTCTCCCCGAACAACTCGTCCGTCGATTTCACCTGATCTCGGTTGCGTAGTTCGTATAGATCGTCACCACACTTTACGTACTCTTTCAACTCAACCGGACGAAAATCACGCGTATACACATCCGCCAGCATAAAGCGGGCCACCTCCTTGAGATTCCCGATTGTGGCACTCATGCCCACGATCTGAATTCCGGCTCGCAGCACTTGTATCTTGGTGATGAGCATCTCCAAGCACGCCCCACGACGCTGCTCACCGATCATGTGCAGCTCATCGATCACAACCAGCCCGATCTCGTTCGCACGACCCGTTTCTACCATCGAATCGAACAGCAGCAACGCCTTCTCGATCGTACACACGAAGACCGTGTTCTTCTTGCGACGCTTGCGCGGTGGGCACTGCCCCTTACCGCCACTGTACTCCTCCAGCAGGAACTGCAGCTCGAGCGCAAACGGGCTGAGTGCGATCATTTTCTCCTGCGCCAACGACACGTAAGGCACGATGAAAATTACGTTCCGTAAACGACAAATCACTTCCCGTAGCATCAGTATCTCCGCGACGAGCGTCTTTCCACCGCTCGTTGGCAGCGCGTAGATAAGATTCCGGCGCTCTTGGATCGCTGGCAGTGCGAGACACTCACGCTGCCAATCGTACAGCTCTTCAATACCACGGTACTCGCGCAATATACGCCGTACCGTATTCGGTAGGCCGAAAAATGGTCCTTTCTCAAGGAACAAGGAAGAGATCCTGGGTGGCTGTGCGGCCACTGCTACGGATGGATGCGCTGGTATTGGTTGAATCTCCTCGTCCCAGTTGATAGCTGTCAGACCGGACGAAAATGGGGGTGCGGGTGAACCGGGCGCGACTGACTGACCCTGTCCGACATTGGTCAGGTCAAGCAACGTGCGTTCACAGTCGGCAAAGATGCGTTGCACTTCGTTCACCTCCTGACGATGTTGTTCGTTGCTGTGCAGTTGCGTGTGAAAATCATCGGTAAAACGTTGCGTGTTGAGGATTGCCGGATCGATCTTTCCCACCTCTTCCTCAAACACCGACTGATCTAAGCGCATGTACTGCGAACAAATCGCTCGATTCGTATACACCTCGAATCCTTCGTCGTCCCGGGCGGTAGCTCCGCCTGAAGAGCTGATCCGTCGCAGCTTGTTCCGGATGAAATCGTCCGTGCTCGGTTGCTGCTGCTGACCGCAAGGAATCATCGCGTTCATCAGAAATTCTTCGTCTTCCTCGTCCTCAAACCCACCGATGTGTCTGCGCTCCGAGCATTCGCCGTCTTTGGTCGTTGAACGATTGCCGAATGCATTCTTCTCACGGTCTCCCGATTCATCTGGATCTATTCCGTCCATGCTCATCTTAAGCACGAGAATTTTTCGTCCTCCAGGGGTCGATTTCGGACGTTTCGGTGTGCTTGACAATAGCTTACCATCAATCGCTGTAGGGGAAAAAAATTAAAATAATTCCTGACAACTACCGGCAGAGTCTACTTCGTTAAAACTAAGCCAAACTAAACTTACCTCCTAGCGAATGTGATCTTTTTAGGTTACTTGATTTCAGAATGTTAGCCGGTGACAGTATGGACGGTGATACAGGTGCAGCGACCACCGGCGACACGGGTTTCACCTGCAACTCGATGCTATCTAAATCGACGGCATTCAGTAGAGTATTGTCCATGTCCATAAGCTGCGCGCTCTCGGAAGTTTCATCCTTACGGTTGGTCGTCCGGATGGCAACCGGCGCTCGGCCGTTGGACTGGTGGGCTAGGTTTACCATCGTCGTCGGGCTGGGTCGTTTCAGTGGAAGCAAACCTTTCCGGGCTTTGGGTGGCGGCAAACCCATCGGCACGCGAAAATTTCGGCTACTTAGTTTGGGAGCACTTTTCGACATCGTTATACTATACACTTTACGGCACGGGAAGAGAGAGGGGACTAAACCAATTTAAGCATTACATAAATTCTGCTTAGAAATAACGTTCGATACGATAACAATAATGCTGTACACAGGAATTTTGGCTTGCCGGCTCTTTGTTGTTGCCGGGTTGTGGATGAGGTGTGTCAGGAAAAGGGAATGTTTGTGTTGCTGGAAAATGACAGCACCCATCAGCTAGCGTTTTTCAGCACTTTTTTACCGCAAGCAAGTAATACAAGAAATGAAAATTTTAAACAAATGTTTTTTTTTAATTTACACTTCTTTCATTTTTTCAAATATTTCTAATGGAAAATAAGAATATTAAATAGCATAATAGCAGCTTAAAGCTCCAATAAAATAAATTTATTTAATCTTTGTTCCTTGAAAAAATTTCACCACTTGCGTGAAATATTTCACGCATTGTTTGGAATTCAAAATGACGGGTAAAGGGCATTTTGAAATGAAGTTTCCTACTAGAATTTCTTTCCTCCTTTTTTCATGAAATTTATGTTTCTTCCAATTCAATCTCAACTACTATGAACTCGGTGTTAAGTCTGTTTTTTACATCTTTTATTATCGCTTAACAAAATAGGAAAAATAAGTTTGACGATAAATAATAACGTCTCATAACTTTACTGGCCCAGTGGCTGTACACTTATTACTGAAATATTTTTCGCATTCGTACAGTGCACTGATTTATTTTGCTTCTACACGAAATAACAAGCGTAATCTTCCACATTCCCTAAAAGTGAGCAATGCGCGAGTACAGGCTTAAGTCTGTTAAATCTTTCACGATCGTTCACGCTCTTGAAAGTGCACCCAGCGACTTGGCCTTGGCCCAGCGACTGCAACATGATCCTTCGATAAGAGAGATTTAATCATGTGCTCACGAACACTCCGTTAGGTGAACACATTTCCTTACAGCGCTATCGAATAGACATATTAGTTTTTTTTTGTTAACGAGGGTTAGATTTTAAGAATTCATTCGGTTCTCTTTTATTGATGTTCATAATTTGCGTTTTTTTCCTACGGTAATATAGCTTATATTGTAGCTTCTTCTCTATTCTACATCCACTGTGGAGTGGGGCAACGGATATGCAACACGCAACCCTCCCCACAAACAACAAGTGACAAAACTATTGGAACAAAGTGGCAGAAATCTTTTGTGTTTGACAAATGCAAAAAAAAAATGTATATAAACACGTCCGCTTCAATAGTACGCTATTTCGTTTTCACCCTGTTGCCTTGGAGTTTGGGGAGGAAACCGCATCTTTCTTCCCCTCTTCCCCAAGGATAAAAAATACAACGATATTATAAACCGGATTAAAGAAATCTATGTATCGCTCATTCTTGCCATTTACAGCACCCTTTCGCTTTTCTTCTTAAGGAAGTTGTGAGTCGCTTTAGCTGTTACTGACAATTTTGGTTTTGGTTTGCATGAATCGTATATAAATTAAAATAAATTCTCTTATTTAAGACTAGATTAACAAAAAAATAATGGAAAGTTACCAAAAAGAAACAAAGCAAAAGAGAAAATAAGAAAAATTTGACTGCAGATCAATACCGAAACTATCAAAAAAATCAAAAAAAGTTTGGATATTAAAAAAAAATCTTTTCGCTCCGAGAACAAAAAGTGTTTTCCGCCATTTTAAGTAGGTAAGTGTTTTACGCGTCGTTCCGCAAATTCACTCTCGGTAGCCTGGAATAGTTTTGCTCTTTCCCCTAGGCATTTAAATGCTCATAGAGAACATGTGCGTATCCCGGCTATTACGTCTATGATTTACCTATTCCTAATCTTCACAAATCTAAAGTTATTCTGGGGAGGGAGAAGACAAAGTACCTTTCATTTACATCATGTCCTTCTGCTGTTGTCCTTCTGCTAATCCCTGCTCCTACACCTAATACGTAACTTTTTCACTTATACCTTTCTAATAATGAGATCGCTCTGCCCCAAAAAAATAAGTCTCGCGCACTTGCGCGCTACATAGAAATTGAGGCGTACATTAAACTGGGAGGATATGGAGGGTGTCAAGTGTAGTTTGGGTGGATTATCCAGTAGTAGTACACGCGCCTAAAACAGAGTCTCTGCAGCAGTTTTGTATCTTAAATACCTAGTCAGTGAATGTTTGTTTGCAAATGATAAATATGTTGATTTTGTAATGGCATCGCTCGCGCGTTTTCTTCTTCCTCTCTACTTTTTGTGTTGTAGTAAGTATTATACCAGTATAGTTGTGAGGAGCTTGTAGGAGCAAACGTGCGCTCTTTTTGACACTACTTTTACTACCATCATTCACCATTCACCCTCTGTCACCATCCACCTTCCCTTAATTTTTTTTAAACTATCCCTAGTACTACATTTTTCTCCAGCAACATTCACTTTCTTTTTCGCTGTATGTTCTAATCAAATCTATACTAGCTTACAATCAACTTATTTCTTCTCTTTGGCAATAAACAATTACACTCTATGTAACATAATGGATACGTACATTCACTCTCACTAATCTTCTAAGCGGCCTGAAACAACTATTTTATCTTTTCATTCCTCTTCATTTTCAAAATCACGTAGTCTTTAGTAGTCTTTCGGTTAGTTATCTATTTTTTTTGTTTCTTTTCATATGTTGCGTTGGTTTGCATGGTTCTGTTTCTGCTGTTAGTTCTATGTTTAATTTTCGGCTTGTGAGTGATTTTTGTCATCAAGTCTAATGCTTCCCTTTTCCCTTCTTCTCGCCGTTGTGCTGATTTTAATCTTCAAGATTGTAAACGTAAATAAATAAGAAAAATGCCTGCGCAAGATGCTCTCAATTCCTAATTGTTCTCCACCGCTGCTACCCAATCCAGCCAGTAGGATGCCGGAGTTAAAAGCTAATTGGTTTCAAATGGTACCAACCATGCAACGAATAGGTCAATAAAACCACGCCACCATGCGGTAGCTATCGATTCCGTTTCCGATTGATAATGGTTTGAGGAATCGGCCCATCTGATTGTCAAACCATTTTTAAATGAAAAAATCATTCTTCTCTGGCTTGTGTTGTTCGATGCTTATCGGTTTCTTCACTCCCCAACCATACCGCGCGCCGCGCCGCGTGTATGGAGAAAAATAACTGGAGCACCTGTTTGCACTGCTGCATATCAAACTATGATGCACTACCTTTACTTCACTATACCATTTCGACACCATTCACTGCACCAGAACCAGAGCGCACCAGTTCTGTTGTACTTCGTACGAAAAAATGGGAGGATTGGGAGCCACGTTGGCTATGATGTCGAAAGGAGTGAGGGAGAAAAACGCGAAAGAAAGAAGCTAATTGGTGAAACAGAGACGTAGGTGCGATCAATGCCGCACACACCGTGCAACTCTATAAACAAACAAAAACTAAACCGGCAACTTGGCTTCCTTCGCTATGCGCTCGCCCCCGAATACGGGGACGAGAAGGTGCGCCGACCGAAGAGCGCTAGTGCTCTTTTCTAGCGTTACTATTATTACTACTGTGTAGAATTTACGCACCATTTTTCATTACTTATCTTCCAAAAGCGTATGTGATTTCCGTTTGTTTTTGTTTCGCACCCCCGTTTGTACCTACTTTATCCGTATTGTTAATGTGGGTTTTATGCGTTTTTTGCACTCCTTCGATTCGTTGGATTCGTTACATCTAAAATCGTTTCCTGTCTGTTTTGCTTATACCACAAAATGCATGTAACAGTTGTTTGAAAATTGAATCAAGAGCAACACGAATAAAAAGAAACAACTCATATAAGATGAAAAGAAAACATAACAGATGAAGAAAAACTGTTTTAGAAGGTAATCGGTATTGATCGAGTTAAAAGAAGGAAAGCACGTTGTGCGCATGAGAAAATCTCATGCCATCCGGATCTTTTAAATGCAAAGTAAACAGAGACGCGAAGTGGAACGTGAAGGCAGGGATGGTGTTCCATTCGATCTAGTTCAATGATGACGTCGGGAGTGTGTATCTCTGTTGTCGCAAATGGCACTATTTACAATAGACAAGAGAGACACTCACAAACACACACTGGGAGGGCCACACGTTACGGATATCCGCAACACCTTCTGCTTCTTCCGAAGCCGAAAAAATCGACTTTCCAGACCAAAGATAAAGCAAAAAAAAAACAGTACCAACTTCCTATCTTCGCATTGTCGACGTCTTGCCGACTACTGAAATGCATACGATTGTGAATGGGCCGGACGCGGCGCCTTCTGGTTTCTTATCGGCTTGTCGCACCGTTTGTATATGTATATGTGTGTGTCTGTGTTTAAGTAGTTTTCTTCACTCAGAGGCACCTCTTTCCCTGAGGGTCTCTTTAAATATTATCTCGGTCGATGATGATGTTGATGACGATGTGAATGTGTGTGCGTGTGTGTTTGCTTTCTCCTAACCCCTTCCACTTCACTACCATCTCTTTCGCTCGCCTTGCAAACAAACATAACTTTTGTACATTGTCGCACACGTCCGCGTTTATCGCGATATCACGAGCGAACCGTGTACGTCGGTTCGTGCTGCGCGCATTTGGTCGTCACGTCGTCCCAACATACACACACACACACACGCAAGTATGTATACAAAAAAAAACGATAAAAAAGTGTGCACTTCTTGGATCTCGGAGGCTTCCTCTTGCAATACATAGTAACAACAAATGTATGAAAACTTTTCAATAGGCTCTTATGTATAAGCGCGTTTGCTTTTCTCTTTTTTTCTTCGATTTTCAATTTTTTTAACAGCTTTATAGAATCGAACACACGAAACCAAAAAAAAAAAGAAATTCTTGTAACTCACGTATATCAAATAAGAAGTGATAAAAATAGCAAAGAGTATAACTGGGATATGGAAATGTAAATGGGAGAAATTCTTATCTGGTTCATGATAATATTTACAAAATAGAGGACTGGGGCGGCGGGTGATTGGAAATTAGAATAAAGCTTATCGACTACTACGATGACGATGAACAATGCTGTTCCCGTACACTCCCCCTTCAAGATAGGTTGCTGTGTTGCCTCATATGCCCTAGAATTTTCTTGCGCTCCTTTTTTGTTCAATGAAATCCTTCGAATTTTTAGATAGTTTTGGTGATCTTCACCCAATCGCTCTCTCGAACTACTCTCCTCTCTTGTAGCCGGTATATCTGCGTTCACGCACACATACGACTAGTAATCAAATCGAGCTAGTTTTGGAGGTTTCCGTTATCTAGATCAATTTAAAATTATACTGATGATTCACAGCGACTCCATACACTCGAAAGGAAAGTGTTGCGGAAACGTGAGCAAAAGAGAACACATCAACACATCAACTTAGAAGTAGATGAACTGTACGTCTGTGGGTGTTTCCGGTTGCTGCTGCTGGGGTGGTCCGGTACTGCTACTGGAACCACTGGCAGACGACAGCTTCTGGGGGGCCTGCTGGTACTGTTCCTTGCAGCTGCTGCCGGCCGCTGCGATCTGGGCCTGTTGTTGGGCGGCTTGCTGCTGTTGGCACTGCTTGTCGGCGATCTCGCGCGCCACAATGTCCTCGATGATGTTGACGATGAAGTCGATCTTCTCCAGATTGTGCATCGTCAGCCGGCAGAGGTCGTAGCCGACTGCGAGCTTGGTGGAGATGTTCAGACCACGGGTGGCCGACGCGATGCAGGATACGGCTAGCAGCGATGGTTCCACTTGCAAAAAGGTGGATTCTGTTCCGGGAGAAAAGAGAAAAGCAAACATTTTCCTGTTAATAGTGTATTATAGGCAGGTAAATTCGAATCACCCGTAAGATGAACCATGAAAGAGACAGCTTGGGAAGAAGACAGAAGCCAGAGTAAAAGCGACTACATTGGTTTTGCTAGCCTGCCATTGCAAGCCGAAGGTACAATCAATCTTCTTTAAGATGCATCGCCATTAAAGCTGCAGGTAGAGTGGGATGTATTTAGCTTGCAGCCAAAGTGAGGAAGGCTACAAGACAAAACCAAACAAAACCTTGGGAAGATGGAACCAGCAATACGACGAAACTCTCCCGACGAACCTTCTACAGCTCGTGGAAAAGAGCATATATCCTTAGTGCTGCTAGTGTGACCATATTTACCACTACCAACGGGAAAGCGATGATGTTTTTCTTCGATTTCATTTCAGTTTGGTCCTTCCTTTTTTTTTGCTTTGCGCACACAGCACAACACAAGGATGTTGTTTTTCTTGTGCTCAGATTTCTCGGCAAACTTTTGCAAGCAAGCACCACTTCACATGCACCCAAAGAGAAGATCAAGACGATCCTTGCCGAAGGACAATAAATACGCCGGATATGTTTATGTGTGTGCGTGCCTTTTGTAAACTGAGCGGCGGTACGGAGAGCAGAAAATACTACAGCCCGTTCCTATAAACACGCATTTGACGGTTCTCGGTTGGTTCATTTGTTATTTTTATTTTGCAGAGCAAATTCCACAATCGAACGCTTCTAATACACAAAACAGATGAGGGAAAAGATAAATAAACCGAAAATGAGCTTAAATAGCATCCATATCGGGGAAAAAACGCACTAAATCAGACACACAATTGCACCATAATTTAATGGGTAAATAAATAATCAATTCCGATGGGGCAGCATGGGCTGCATTTTGTTGCGCGCAGTTTGGCGTGCATGGTTGACGCATGGCAGAGATCGTAAAACTAACGACGAGAAAATCCCAAAAGCAATACAGTCCATAAAACCTTCATTGCCCGGGTCAGCACCATCGCTTGATAACGACGATGAATCCGTTCGTGTTTTCCCCTTTTTTTTGTGGCTCAATTTATTTGAGGCCAATATTATGCTAGCAAAAGACGCGCGATGCAATTCTGGGCATAAAGATGCAAGAAGAATCTCCGTTTCCGGACCGATCTTTTTATGATCTTTGTTGTGTTGTGCACTTTTGAAAAACGAAGTCCTGATCCTTTACCGCTCTTGGCTGTTTGTTTGGATGTGGCGGCGTTCAGGATAATTGGAACGGGAAAGTGAGAATCATGACCTCACATAGGCCGCCCTCGGTCCTTGATGGAATGTGCAGTTTGAAAAATTCGAAACACCCGAATCAGTTTACAAGCATGTTGGGAAAGGCGCGCCGGAATGTTGGTCAGCAATTGCACATGCTTAGTCAAGAGCTTACGCGGAGTGGGTAAGACACATACAAGCGCAGAACTATTGCCTGTTCACTACCCTACCCTACCCCGCCGCCGGAGCGGAAGTGTATCGGATTACGTAGGCTGGTGACGAGCTGGTTGTTGGTGACGACAAAAAAAATGAAATAAAAATGAATCGCAAAGTTACGCCATCGTGGTCCGATGCATCCACGTACATGCATTGCAGTGTTCGTGTGTGCGAAAAGAGTTTACAACTTGCTTCGCTGTATCGTTGTTTGCGAACCGAGTGCTGACGAGACACGTTGATACTCTTGTGGTGGCACGCAAAGTTCCCCAACAAATTTGTCGGAATTGGACATGCCTCCCTCTATCGCTCGGACTTCGCTTTTGCGCTATCTTATCCGGACTCTTTGCTTCGAAATGGAACACACACTTCGGGAAGAAGGAACAGGAGGGCATGTGTGACGATGTGTTGCAAAACTCACAACCCAGACGAGGGGCATTTAAACTGATATCCGGTCCCGGTCACAGCAGCTGCTCGCTTTTAAAGGTGCAAAATAAGTGCTCCACACGCATGCCGCAGCATCAGCACGAGCAGAGTTATTAACCCCCGTGTCTTCGCCGGCAGCTTTCCCCAACATCGCAGCAAAGGATGCCAGGTGTAGTGTGTGTTGGTTGCGAAAGCGCGTCACGAAAACGAAACCTTTTCGCGGTTTAAATGTCCTTCGTGCGCCTTCATGTTCGTTGATTTGTTTACAAACAAAAGCAGCTTGTGCTGCATCCCGACGTGCCCTGCCGTCGTTCGCACCAACCTTCGATCGATTCGGTGGAAAATGGACGCGACACCGCCATAACAAGAGAGAAGCTGCTGCACCACCTTGCGTCGCACGAAATGCGATCAAGGATATCTTCTGCGTTTCTCTCCGCGCCTCCGTGTTTCCAAGAGGAAATATATTTTTGTTTTGTCTGTCCCAGGCCATTTGCGCGTTTCCTTTCCATCATCATCATCCTCATCATGACACTACGCACGCCAGGCACCTGTCGTCATCGTCATCGTCGGACTGTGTATGTATGTGTGTGTGTGCGTGTGTGTGTATGCTGTAATTTACTGCTTTCTGTTTTGTTTTGGCGTTTTTGGGGTCGCTTGCATCCATGTCTCGGCACCCACCAACAAGCAAGCTGCATCGATCGAGGGGTGTCGCTCCTCTTCATATCCTTAAAGACGCGATCAAGACGAAATAGAACAAAAAAAAAATGCCCGCGATCATCTCATCCACCTGCCGCATTCACGCCGTTTTTATGTGCCCTCCGCTTCCGAATGCAACATTCAGGCGAGTTGGGTACCAAAAAACCACCTGCTCCTCCTCATTTATGGATATAGCGTTTTTGTTGTTATACTCGATTAGCTCGCGATTGCACCTCCGAAACACATGGACCGACCCAGCAACGACAGAAGGTGCCTTTGTGGCCGGGCCCAGAGAAGAGTTATTATCTTAAACGCGAACACAACTAAAATCCTTCCAACTTGAGGAATTTTTTTAACGTGGTTGCAGCTTTTTCGGCACGTTCGGAAATCATTAGCTTGTGCCCGCTCTCGCCCTGGGGGTAGAATATTAGTAGTTGGGACTGTTGTAAAAAAAAATGCGATCTGTGCATAATAATTCAATGCATGCCCTCAGGGATGTTGTTGGCGCCCGCTTTTTGAGGGTGATGATGCTTCGACTTTTGCAACCACTTTCAAGAAAATTTGTTTTCTGGATTTATCCGAAGTAAACGGGTACCACAAGGTATCGGAATTCTTTAAGCATGAGTGCCTTTAAGCAATTAATAAAGAAGCTTCCCCATTCATCTACAGATGCTACTGAAACCATGTTCGTAAATGAAAAAAAATGATGTCATTTACCGCAAGAAAGAGCGCCCTCTCGCATTGGAAAAGCGGTAGCACCAAGCCTATCATTACACTTCTTCACCGGAAGAAAGGTAAAAGGAGAGCGCTATGTAACAAAAAACGGCATCCTCCTTCTTCCTGCATACAAACACACATAATTTTTTTTTCTCTACAGCGGAAATAAAATGACAAAAAAATCATACGGAGGGCGATTTTATCAACACGATTGATCAAAAGATGATCGTCGTACGTGGGGAACACAAAAAAAAAAGAGACCAGATGGCACCGGGTGTTGTGGAATGACACATCGTCGCGCGTGTTGAAGATGGGCGCTCTCTCGCAATATGTGCGCGTACTTCCACCTCCTTACCATCATGCGCCCTATTACGCAAAAGAAGTAGGACACGCCCGGGAGAAGGTGGACCCTTTGAAAGACGACAAATGTCGTAATGTATATATATATTTTTTTTTCCTTAACAATTTCCACATCGATGGGTTCCTTTAGGGTAACGTCTTCAACACCTGGTGTGCGTGTGTGTATCGTCCACAAACACACACA
>JXWZ01012977.1:0-13138 GCA_000956215.1 Anopheles farauti No. 4
AATCTTATGTTGCATGATCTAACTCTATCTGCCCATTAAGCACATAAAACTCAATCAAAAACTTTTCAATTCCTCAAATTGATTATATCCTTTGACTCAATTGGATATTTTGCAATAATCCGTATCCGTCATATTCGACTCCGGCGTCACCGGCCGGTGCCCATAGTGCCTGTGTCGATGGATGCCCAGAAGAGCACTTACCGAAAGCACCGATTCGACACTAACCCGCTCCCCGCAGCCGGCCACACTTGCCACCGTCCGTCGAGCCTTTCACTCGTCTCTGGCTTCTCATCTCAGCGTTACCGAGAGCCTGTTGCTTCTCGCCCGCACACGGTCCGCGCGGCACGTCATTTGACATCCGACGGTGTTCACAAGCGGTCCGGTGTAGTGTTTCGATCGTTTTGTTGTTCTGTTCTGCCCGAGGCGCAATCGCGCGCACACACACAAACGTGCGTAAAACACGCCTATACACTGGCTGGCCAGTGACTTTCGGCGCCATCGTCCTCGTCCTTTCGGTGTTTTCGGTGTAGTGTATGTTCGGGTCGCGCGTGTGGACCTGGCGTGCGTGTTGTTGTGGTGTTATCCTGCCGTGGACACTCCGTTGATCCCCGTCGTTCTCACCTCCTCCTGCTCCTCCACCGCCACCACCGGTCACAAGCATGTCGAGTAAGTTCGAGATCTCGGACGACGCGGACGAGCTGAACCAGGAGATCGACGACACCAACTTCCCGACGCGCTCGAACTCGATCAGCTTCGGTGCGACCAACGGCAACGGGTCGACCGGGAGCCTCAACAATGGGTACGGCCCGTTCGCCAACCGCCGTCGGTCGAGCAGCATCCGGCGCACGGAGAGCGAGATGACGGAGGAAGGCGACGAGAACGGGACGGCCGGTGTCACTAGCGCCACCGCGCCTGGCAGCGAAACCGGCGAAGCGGCAGGGTTGGAAAATGGTGGCGCCACAACGAACGTCACCGCGATCGGTGGCCTCAACCGGGCCCGTCCGACACCGATCCGCACGACCAGTTTGTCAGGTGAGGCAAGCAATCGGACCGACCACTACGGGACCAACGCCACTAGCACGACCACCACTACTACTAACCCGAGCAGTGCGCCCCCGCTCACCAACACGCCGAGGGCCATCATGACGCCAGGTATCGGGCAGTGAACATACACGCCGTTTCATGGCCATCACCGCCGCCTCGCCTGCGTTGAGGGTTATTAATGACCCGAGCGAATTGTTGCTGCTGTTGCTTTTAGCTTAATTTCGTGTGCTTCCGTCGCGGGTTACGGCCACCTGTTGCATGCACGAAGAACGCTGCAGGCTCGCTCGCCTCCGTTCGATGCTTCGGCTTATCGTGTACGCATGTTTATGTTTGTTGTTCCCTCGCTAAACTGAGTGTGGCAATCGGGTTTTGCCGCACAAAAGAAACCGAAAACCCAATCGGCCGCTTGGACATGGTAGCAGAACAAGTTATCAACCAGCAATTATTCACCGGCAGACAAATGGCGGCACAATTTCGTTGCTTCGCACCCAGCGCCTACTGCGCTTTTTGTTTTGATCGATGGATGGCAACCGCACCTACCAGCGAACAATCGCTGCCATTCTAATCCGCAACCGCCGTGCGCCGTTCTCGATGGCTTGAAGACCTTCGGCAAACGGGAAGCGAAGGGCAGAAAGTCGAGCAGGAAGTCACAGGCGACGGGACAGGAGTTTTTGGGACAGGTTTTTTTTTTTTTTTTTTAATGTGCCTTTGCTTGCATCTCCATCGCAAAACCCTTTCACGGTTGTTGTGATCCTGATTGCGAGGCATGATATGATGGTGCTTCCGTAAACAACATTGTCTGTTGTCCCAGGTCCCACGTTGAATGTTTTTAAGGCAACGCTCAGCAACGGATTTCACGCGACAAGTACAACCCAAACAAGGTTAGGTTCATTGAAGCCATCAATTTTATTCGAGACTCACTTTCACAACACGTCACACCACGGTCTGGGACGTTTTGTTTCCTATCTGTCCCGTGTCTACCCTGCAGAGGCAGAAACACATCCTCTCGCTGTTGCAAGGCTTGGCAACACAACATTAGCTGATAATCCAAGCCAAATCCATCGCGTGCCGGCGCGATTGAGGCGCTTGGGTGCCTGATAAGGTGCCACGTTGTTTACATCGCACGGTCGGGATATTTATAATGTTTCGTAAAAAAGGCATGAAAACGGTTCGACACGTTAATCAAACGCGTTAATGTTCACACTAACGGGTGAAGCAGTGGTCAATTGAAACGTTTGCATCTCGTATCAAGCGTGCTTCAGTATTTTTCTCATGAACTTGCTGACTTCGCAGCTGTCAAACTGCCAAACGCGCCGACAAAATGGCGACATGTTAGGAACCAGGATTACAAATAATTATTATAAAAAAAGATTTGTGGGTCGTTTTTAAATCCACAAACCTCTCCAATGTAACCTGATGCTCGTTGCATATAAATCTTAGTGTACAACGAGAACGATCTTTTAAATTAATTTCATTGAGTTCTATTTTTTAAATCCTAGCTTCATTCGTGTTCCGAATCCGGTTCAAAAAAACAAAACTGCTCTTTAATGCCATCCAAAAACGAATCAATTCTGTCAACTATTCACGCCTTCTTCTTCCATGGTTCCATTGGCCGATCCAATCGTTACTGGAACACCTGTTAAGCGAACGATTATGGTAATATTATACCGATTCATAACGTTATTACAAAGCCCGCAGGTTGCGCTATCAATAATTCCTCCTCCTTCCCTCAGTAAAGTATGCAAATATCCCTCGGCACAGGAACAGTTGTAACCCCGCAACCAAAAACCCGCCCGGTGGGAGATTTTCCCTTCGCCTACATCCAAGTCCACTTGAACCTGTTGTTCAAGTTGTGTTGGGAATTTCCCACCATCACGATGCAAATGACGATGTCAAATGCAACTGGCAACGACTGCTTACGGGCATTTGAGTAATGAATAATTTATCCTGTACGAAACCGGTTGCCAGTGTATGTGTGTGTTTGACCTACCCGAAAATTATAAACACACACCTGTGATCCTGTGGTCATGTTGAGCGAACAGCACACACGACATGTTGGTGTATGTAATCAGACCATCATCGTTCTCACGCGTCATTAGCTGAAGAGTATCCCTCACTCCATTCCTTTATGGTTTTCTCTGCATGTCCGTGTCTGTTCCTGGTTCTGTTCGCTGATATTAACGCACTTTACACAGCGAGGAATATGATTTGAAGCGATTGTTCTAATGCATCCCTGGCGCTCGTTTCAGGACACGAAAAATGTACCTTCCATCACGACCTCGAGCTCGACCACAAACCCTCGACCCGGGAGGACCTGCTGCCGCTGATGTCCAAGTCCTACCGGATGCTGCTGTCGAGCCTCGGCGAGGATCCGGAACGTCAGGGACTGCTGAAGACTCCGGAACGGGCCGCCAAGGCAATGCTCTTCTTCACCAAGGGCTACGACCAGAGCTTGGAAGGTAAGTTGGCACATTGATCGCCACTTTGTCCGTCTCCAACAAAAAAAAGCATTTAACCTAGTTTGTGAAGCATTCAGGACGGATCTGACGGAGTTAATGATGCTCCAAAAGTCGCACAAAACCGACTCCGTTGTGCTCACGCAGGGTGGTGGAGATTTTTTTTTTCATAAAAACACTCCCGGAGCAACCAATCATCCCACTTGCTTGTTTTACCGAACATCCATGCCACATCCAACTCCCTCCGGTTAAAGTACCCGCGTGCTACTCAAAAACCACTTCTCCCGGTTTCGTTGGCGAGTGGACGGAGCTTTAAGTTGACACAGCCGACGCCCTTTCACTGCTTCGAGCAGCGTTGAAACACAACTCGTCGGTACGATACGATGCGGGTCACCTCCACGGGCCGGCTTGGCTGAGTGTCCTTTTCGGTCCGGAAATGGATCAAAGTGTTGAGACATGCGTGACGCAGCACGCTCTCCCCTTCGTCTCCGTTCCAACACCCGTCAAATAAACCCGGATCACCGCAGCCCCAGCCGCCAGCATCAGACGCGCAGGGCGTGTAAAAGCTTGCCATTGAAGCGTTCGACGACGTTTGGGTAAATAGAACGCAACCAGACCAGCATGTCAGCGGCAGCGTTTAATGGATGCGAGCGTGTACGCTTGGGATGAGGTTCCTGCTTACTTTTACGCCCAGTGAGGAGTGATCCATTTCCCTCGTTCGTCAGTGTGACGTTTAACTCAATTAAATGATTGGAGCGGAAACTATGGACTACGAATAGGCGAAAGTTTCGGGAAGACGTTGACACGGATGAAGTAGTTTCGCAATATTAATGACTGGGCAGAACAATCCATCCGAGACGCGTTGGTTGGAGAGTCGACTGGAAAACTTAATATTGAATTTTAAGTTGAATTTTACGATGTAAGAATTATGGAACTAATTCCAGCTTTGCTTTCAAATGTGCATTTAAATGCAGGTTTTCAAGGTTACTTATGTTGGTTTTAGTCTAAAAGTGATCTTAAAGTAATTAAATAGGAAAAATAATGCCCGTGAAACATTTCAATTTATGTTTAACCAATGGAGATTATAAGCACATATTGTACGCAAATCCAACTCCTTTTCGAACTTTGTGAGCAAATTTGTTTACTCCGTTTACGGAATTGACACATCTGACAGATTATGTTGAAATATGGTTAAATATTGTATTCTTTAGTTGTTCAAAATACATTAAAATATTGGAAATATTTCGCAAACATTTCAATCCAATGGTAAACGAAATGTTTTGCACGACGTGTTGAAAGACTTTGTACCTTTGTGAAAGGAACAATGGAATAGATTACAGGTAGTTCACATCCAATGTTGTAAAGTTCTGCTTAACTTTCTAGGACTGTGTAGTTGCAAATCTCAACATCTGGCCTCAGACTTTAGCTAGATTTTACTACTATTTTTCTGCCTTTCAAACCGTAAGGTAACTTCCCATGGATTCACATTCCTTACAGCTGCTTGCCCAACAATATCTCCTTTTTGTAGCATTAAATCTAGGGAGCAAGAAAAAAGTGCTACTTCCACTGGATCTAGTCGTGAAAGCATTCGTTTCAATGGGAACACAAAAAAAAAACACTCACGACACCATCATCAAGAACATGGTTATGACTTTTGTGCTTGTCATACGGCGACCCGTTCCTCCTGGCACCCGCACCCTCCTGCTTAAACAATTCGTATTTATTATTCACTTAAACGTCCAACTCCCAACACTGCAAGACTTCTAGCTGCCTAGCCGCTATGCGTCGCATGCACTATTTGCTTTGCGCCTCCAGGGGTAACTTTCATGTTCGCAGCGAACTGCTGCATCCAGTCGCTTTGTGCAAATGAAATTAAATCTCCGTTTTCATCGGTGCCTTCTTCTTTTGCTGGGTGCCGTGTGGAGCGGCAGCCGAGAGTAAAAAGCGTTTACTTTCCGGTGTCCTGTGTGGGTTGGTACGTGTGCATGTGCCACATTGTGCCATTGTGTCGGGTGGCCCTTTGGGTACGGTGAGACTAAAGCACACCGAAACCGCCCCGGGATTGGAAGTGCAGTGATTTTCGTACGCCGGAAGACCGAGCCATTCGCAAGCTATATTTATCGGTCTCCCCGGTCGGGTGCAGACAATGGCCGTAAGCGATGTTCAACTGCAGTTGGGTGGCCTGAATGCAGGTAAATACGAAAAACAAGTAGTGGGTAGCCAGAGACCACCTCCTTTGCGATGGAACGTGCCATGTAAAGTGCGGCAAAGCGGACTCGCTGGAGCGAATTGTTGCCGTAGCAGATAGGAAAACGAAAAGACCCTATCTGTCAAGGGACGGACGGAAACTCTAATCTAATAATGTTTTTGATCGACCCAATCAATGCATGATGATCTTGTCCTGGTCCGTGGGAGGGAAGGAAGATGTGTTTAAACACTTTTTGAAAAAGGATAGCAATGACACTCTATCGTAAGGGAGTTGTAGTAGGCCATGAGCTTGCTTGGATTGGTAGCAGCTATCAATAGCTAAACTAAAGAGATTGTCTTTCGACCGTTTTTCGTAAGTACTTTTTCGCGTTTCTTCCACATCCTTCGACCAGCCGTTATCCATACCTAAAGTGGAATTGGCTTCGACGGTGTATAAGCACGTCCACCGCAGCCGTGTACGTGTCCGAACCCGTACGAAGGGTTTCGCATCATTTCACCCGCCACGATGCCAAAATCGAACATTTCCGCCTTGGAAGTACGCAAAAAAGCACTATCGCGCGCGTTGAACCCTTCAATCATTCACACTAAACGCGTGACTCCAGCCAACCGACTCGCTCGCTTTCCGAGCAGTAATTTCCCGTTCCATGAAAGTAACGTTTTTGCTGCATCTTCGCCCACACCCTGGATCGGGCCGGATATGAAACACCCGGGCGAAGGTTTGCTGAAGCACGTGGAAGTGGAACCGTTTCTCTAAGGACTTCCAACCACTGCTTCCCATTCGTCGTTGTGGGTGGTTAAAGAGGGTTTATTGAATCTTTTTTTTTTTGTGTACACAGATTCCTTTTCTTTACTACCGCGGGTGAGAACGGTTTGATGGAGAATGATTTCTCGTTTTTTTGCTGTTAGTTTGTTGATTCTGGGATTTTTCTATTGGATTTTTCTTTTACTTTATATCATGCAGGCAGTAGAATCTATGCAGACAGTAGAATCTAGAGTCTATGGATGCCTATTCTCGTTTAAAGTGCTCTGATTGCGAGCGAAAGGACGGGTGCCAAGCGAAAGGAAATGTATTTATTCTCAAGAAAGCAATGTCGACTTTTCAAGCATCAGATTCTTTAGAACGTTCGCTCTTCTTCGAACACTTCCGAGGAGTTATTTTTTGAGCATTTTTCGAATAGCTTCTAAGGAGACTAGGCTAGTTGAAAAAGTGCACTATCCATTGTGATAGTTTGTTTTAATTTAATTTCTGGTACTCACTTTACTTTAGACCTTTCGATTAAGGTTAGACAACTACCAGTGCAATTAAAATGTGAAAATTGCTTTCCAGTGTTCAGAATTTCCCAGTATTTTCTCTCGCCAGAATGGTGGAAGGGCAAAACAATCATAAGAAATGAGAATCCTTAGAGTTTTTAAATGACAAAAAATACCTATTTCTTCAAAACGATCGCTCATTCTTTCGAGTAGATAACAGTCGTATATTTGTCTTCTTTTTCTCCCCCCAACAGAGGCCTTGAACGGTGCCGTTTTCGACGAGGATCACGACGAAATGGTTGTGGTGAAGGACATCGAAATGTTCTCCATGTGCGAGCATCATCTGGTGCCGTTCTACGGTAAGGTCTCGATCGGTTACTTGCCCTGCAAGAAGATCCTCGGGCTGAGCAAGCTGGCCAGGTAAGAGAGAGAGAGAGAGAGAGAGAGAGAGTGAAATTTGTCGGTATCGTCTTTCATTCGTTAATTGAACTATTTTTCCACCTACTCAACAGAATTGTAGAGATCTTCTCCCGCCGTCTTCAGGTACAGGAACGGCTGACAAAGCAGATCGCAGTCGCCGTCACGCAGGCCGTCCAACCGGCCGGTGTTGCCGTCATCATCGAAGGAGTGTAAGTAACTGGCTGGTTTCGCACACTTTTCCTCTCCGTCTCAATACTAACAATGCTTTTGCGCTGTCCCCGCAACAGACACATGTGCATGGTGATGCGGGGCGTGCAGAAGATCAACAGCAAAACGGTCACCTCGACCATGTTGGGCGTCTTCCGGGACGATCCAAAAACGCGCGAAGAGTTCCTGACGCTGTGCAACAACAAGTGAGCCGGCATGCTGCATCGCTGCACCCCGTCCCCGGTGGAACACGCGGCGATGACCGACGGCACAGGCGATGATGCGGATCGGCAGGAGTATTAGAAAGCGGGCACGAACGCGATCCGTCTTCAGCTGCAACTCGTTTAGGGAAACTGTTTAGGGATACTGTTTTAAGGTGCATTAATAAGCACCCGATATACTCGATTTTAGCTGCCAGTTTGGGGAGATTTTTAGGCTATTGTGAAGGTGTGGTGAAGTCGTGGATCGTCTATGCGAAACAGCTAGAGAACAATAATGGTCGTTTTAAACGAGCAACATTGAAAAAAAAAAACAATATTAAATCATCAACAAATCTATACATTATCCCCATTTTCGTTGTTCAGTGTGTGTATGCCCAGTGCACATCGTTGTTTTGTCCAATACCTTTCACGTCAGCGAAGGACAATAAATATAAAAAAAACAACAAACAAAACATGTTAATCTCATCCCCATCTTTGCGATGGGGCAGCGGTGAAAGGAAGACAGCCCCGGAAAGGCACAATCGAATACTATGATAAATTTGTAATCAAATAAGCCGTCTAAATGTAGTTGACTGCATCGAGTTCTACCCACGCACTGTTTACACGCTTGTTTACATATAATAGAAAACTATTTTCGAAACTGGTATTTGTCACGCGAATGGGTCCAAGTTTAAAACGAACAGAAGAAAAAAAAATACCAAGCGCCATATGAGAAACATGCGGAAAACACAGGTATACAATAAAGCAGGCGAGAGGAGAGTATATTGTTGTTTGTTAACGTTATTTGTGGAGGACTGCGGTTAAATTGATGGTAGAAGTATGATAAAAAAAACTGTACGGAAACACCAGGCATACAACAGTTTAAGTGCACGCGCACTGACCCGATCTTACAACGATTGTTATGACGATTCATATACATAGATGGTGGAGAAGGTTCACGAATTCAGGCACTCTTGGAATGGATGAAAGATAGAAATTCATACAAAAAGGCTCCAGTAAAAGAGCAAATGTGAAAAACGAGAAAACTATCAAAACTTGTTGTTGTTATACTCTAGCTTTTATGTGGCATGTATGCTGATAAATAGGTTAATAAATGTAAACGAACATCAAACTGATTGTTTTTGTTTTATTGAAAAAAAATTATTGTTTTTTGCTTACCATCAAATTTCTTGCGCTACAAACTGGCCGTTTTCTAACCTTCATCGAACAGTTTCGTATAACAGTGTAGCACAATAGCACAAATTTATTTACATGTATGACGTAAAGCATACTTTTGGGCGTTTTTTCATATTCCCCATTTTCTTTGTGAGCATTCAAACCATTTTATGCATGCAGAACCAAATGCAAATAAAAGTTTGGTGTTTTATTTTAATACTAAAGAATTTCATCAAACTCTTCTTAAAAAGCAAATAATGAAAATTATCTATATTTTGTTGCTGAAACCTGAAAGCAGACTAGTCTTAAATTATTTCAATGTAATTTATTAACAACATGATTAATTTTGTTCCCATGATTGTCAACTACTTTCTCAACCCGATAATCTAATCAGAAGAAGTGAGGAACTATCAAAACTGCGTTGGTGGAATCTATTTATTCTGCTGTTTTTTTATCAACACAAAAGCACATGGCAATGGCTTCCCAATCAGATCTCAACGACATTGCTCACCTCGCCAGAGATTCCTCCTCAGGCGCAAGGCTCTCGATAATCATACCTCGGCCCGCGACCTCGTGTCTCATGCCAGGGGTTCGTGGGCACACGCCAATTGAAGCCACCAGAAGAATCCTGCCCCGCTCTAGGCAAAGACAAGACCCTGGCGCGCCTGTGTTGGTGTATGCGTTGTGCTGGTCACCTGTTGCGTGGGTCTCGCTCACCCTTTTACCCACTGCCGGTTAAATCGATTCGCGATCGATACGGTTCCGCCGCGTTCTGGGGCTTTCGCTGGATTAAAAGCGGGTGAGGCGAGGGTCACGCCAATGGCCACGGGGCAACTGCAACGAGTTTGCACGAAGGAAATCGACCGCCGGAGCACGTGCTTGCATGATGGTTGGATTGCGGTTCGGCTGGGTCCGCTGCAAGATCGAAAGAGTTCCATAATGGTTCTCTAATGAAAGCTGTCCGACCGCGAAAAGCCTAAGCTTGCGGGCAATAAAACGGGCTTCGGTTGAACGGCTTACAGTATAATGACAATTGAAGCAGTAGTTTAATATTTCTTTGGTGGTAAACAATACAAAATTTTTATATTAAATATACTATTGCTTTGCAGACTATCGTTGCTCATTCATAAGCAGCTCATGTTTACTTTTACTCACTGAATGTAAACAATATGTACATGTAAACCATGTGCAATATAATACAAAAACTAATGTTTTAAAATTTAAAATGATGTTTTCTTGTTGTAATTGTTCATCTTGTTGGTTGACCTTTATCTGGGTTATGTTTGTCTTTCCATTACGGCCTAGTGGAAAGTTTTATTCTATTACAGCTAGCTAGAAACATTTTAACTATATTATATTTTACTTTAAATTTTAATCTCACATTTCACATCTTAAACCCCAGGAATCACTTCTCAAAACTCACAACACACACTTAATAACTCACAACTCACATTTCTCACATCTCACGTTACTAACATTTCACATCTGAAATCATCTCATATCACACGTCACGTCATTCTCATCTCACATTTCACCATCCTATAACGGTTCACATATGATTTCAATCCACTTCTCACGCCTTATCATCGTTTAAATCAACCTCTCATGTCAAATATTATACCATCTCTACTCAAATTTCTCAAAAAATACGTTTTTTCAATTTGTTACCATTAATGTTACCATAAAAAAATATATTCATTTAGTACGGATTCAATGGATACCTCTAAAAATATACTTTTCTCAACGAATTAACACTTCTAATAGATGCACAAATACCCCATTTAAGAGACGATTTGAGCTATATAATGTTATTTTGTGTTCTACTTTGTATTACTGTATCAATAAGTTATTTTTTCTCGATATTAATAAAAATTTGCCCCTAATTAAACTTTAAAAAAACGACACGACTCATATTAGGTGATTTAACATAACCGCGAACCCTGTAAATCCCTGTCGAATAAAAAGCACATCCACGGGCGAAGTGAGTAAGGAGAAAGGAAACACAACAATAATCATCGATACGCGCGTTCGCGCCAACCTCCAGCAGCCCCAACGATCATGCCGCTGGCACCAATACCAGAGCATCGATGCACTGGTGGTGGTGGTAAAGTTTATTGCTGCTTACCCTGTTCCTCCTTCGGAAAACAAAAAACGGCTGTTATCTGCAACGCCGGTTCCAGCGTCGTGTACATTCCCACTCATCAACACACGCACACACACAACCAGACAGCCCGAACAGTCGCGTCGACTTCGGATCCGGGGTTCGGCGCTGGGCGCTCGGGTATTCGTACGATCAGATGATATTTTGACTTCGAGCGTGCGGGAGCGTGCAGCGCGTGTGCGTAGCGTGCAGTAGTGTGTGACGTTCGAGGCAAAGTCGAGCTGCAAATTACGATCGTGTTTGTGAAGACAACCGCGGGTGTGAAATTTCGATAACGGAAGCGATAATCGAACGGATTAGTGAATAGTTGGAATCGTGCTTTTTTTTTGGTGTGATTTCTATTCCGAATCGACTGTACCTTCCCGCGTCCCGGGTGGTGGTGTGATAAGGAAAATCGAAACAAAATAAAAAGAAAAATGTGCGTACTGGTGCGTTGCGTCAGGTGGTGATTTTAAGCTGCTGCCGGAAAGGCAAGTGCGATAATAGTGAATTGTTTGCCGGTCGCAACGAGCCGTGGCGTGGTGCGAAACGTGATCCGATCGAATTTGTGTGGTGGTTCAACAAAACAAACAAACGAAAGCCTTCGTCCTGGATCCGCACGCGTGCAAACCTTGCCCCAAAAGTGGACCCCAAAATGCGCACGTGCTCCCGGCGGAGGACGGGCAGCTAGAGCTAGAGGCTTCTATGAGGTGCATCCGGAAGAAGATGAGCCTCGTCTACACGGCCACCTACCGGTACAAGCGGGCACTGCAAACGATGGCGGCCGGACTGTTTCTCGTCTACATGACGCTCGTCCTGTACCAGAACGTCTACGGTTACGGTGGGGCGGACGATGCCGACCGAGGTGCCGGTGTCGGTGCCGCCGGTGACAACTTACAGGTGAGTGGCCAACGGTGTGGCCGCCCTGTTCTGGAGCGTCCCACGGAAAATCGCCGATAACCATATCTGCCGTCCATTAATTATCCAAATCGGACACACGGCCGGGCATATCGCGATACGATAAGCAACGGTTCGGGGTGGCTTCGTTTTTGTTTTGTATTTTTTTGTTTTTTTTTTCATTCCTAACTTTTCCCTCTCCCATTCCACGTCCACGAAGCGGTTCTCAACGTGCGCTGGGAACTATCCGAATAGAAACCAATTTCTCAGCCCGCGCAAGTGAAGCCGCGCGTCTCGGCTAGTGTTTATCTGCTTTTTTGCCAAAAAAAAAAACACAACACAACCACACACACACACACACTCGCGCGCACAGGAAAAGAAAACACCGAGCCCGGGTTCGGTCGAGAAATAGCTAAAAAATGGTAATTTTTTGTTGCTTTCGGCCAATGGTTTCGATAAACCGTGCCCGGATGGGAACGGATCGGTTTATCAATTCGCTTAATGTGGCTAGAGCCCGGTACCGATCGGAAGGGATAGCTTTGTCGGGATGAATTCCTGCTCTTATCGAATCATATGTGTGTTTGCGTTTTAGTAGAAGATTTTCATAAAAAAAAAACGATTGTTTTTAAATCTGTTAATCAATTAATCGGTGTAGCTCTCAAACAATCAACCGACAGGTTCGGAATTTTTTTTTACAAAAATAATATAAATATGGTTTAAAAAAACTTTAAGAGCAAAAGCTTACATTCAAATTAGGCATTATGGAATATATTCCTGGATTCCTGGATTACAGGGTTCGTGAAACTATGCTTTCAAAAACGTTTCAAAAAGTCTGCTGTCATTATTTTACCTCATATTTACAGCGGAACTTTATGGGAAAACTCGGTCCTTGCGTACCGAGAAGCTCGCCTAATTATAATCTACACACGATCAAGACACTTGCTAACCACAGTGCTTATAAGTCGCATGTGTGTGTGTGTGTGTGTGTGTGTTACTGGGACAAAGCAATGGATCGTCACGACGCTAAACCATAATAGAATCCAGACAATATTAATAATAACAATCATCAGCCCGCCCTCCATCGATTTTATTTGCATCGATTTCGCTACGATCTTTGCATCGGTTCGAATCAAAAAAAG
>JXWZ01012980.1:0-33495 GCA_000956215.1 Anopheles farauti No. 4
AACTCCGAGTGAGGATCGAACTCACGACCTTAAGATTATGAGACTTACGCGCTACCTACTGCGCTATCGAGGCTTGTGCAACAAGGTCCAGTTCATAACGATTGGTTGCGCTTTTTTACACAATCCGATTGCAAAAACAATGCATTTTCTTATCAAATAGAAGGTTCAATATTACCAGTTCTTCATTGTAAATACAAACAATGGTTCCTATGAATTCTATATTATATATTGTTGTTTTAATTAAATACAGTTTGCAGCAAATAACAGTAGTAATACCCTCAAAAAGAATAGTTTGGACTTCCAAAGATAGCAGAACGTAGTTTCGATCTACGGACCTCTGGGTTATGGGCCCAGCACGCTTCCACTGCGCCACTCTGCTTCATATCTATCCCGGTACAATCACATTAATTTATTTTTAGTTCCACCCGACACACGTACCCTGCACCATTCCAATGCCTGCTTCTGCTGCTGCTGATGGCGATGAACGCATGCGCTACTATCGGCCCCAATCAGGGGCACGAGAACACGATTTCAAAATAGTGTCCGAACCATGCCGTGCTTCCATCAGCCGATCTGGGCGAGAAATGATGCTTTATCAGCAACGTTGCCGTCATGGCGTGTATTGCAAATGTGCCAAAAAGCGCATTAAATTACATGCGGCAATCTGATTAAGATAGCCCCGTATGCTTTGGACCGTTTGCGAGAGGCGCGATGGCGTGAAGAAAGGTACAAACCCCATTTTGGGAAACCACTGTCAGCTACCAGAGGGCGGAGGAGAACATTGTGTCTGGCGCGACCAGCCTCCGGAATTCTTGTAATTTCGGTTGTACCGAATGTTTGACGACTGCTTGAATTGGGTTTGGGGAGGAGATGCAGATGCCCGATCCGTTGTACAGTCAGTAACGCCCACTCGCAGGAGAGTACTTTGCGATGTAGATGGAAGCAGATGAACTTAAGGGTTCCCTCAACCAAGGCAGATCTCCATTTCCATTCCAAAGAAATTGCGAACAGTGTTTGTCCATTAAGGCGTGCTCCGGGACTCGTGGCTGATGACGTCCGTTATCGTAATCTGACTTGCAAAAACTTGCCGGAGCCGTCTGTCGGTCGTGGCGGCGGTCACGCAGATAAGAATGCTTCTCGTTTCCAAAACTGCTTCGTAGCCGTATGTGCATCCATGGGCTGAAAGGTTAGATTTTGGGCTGTGACCGTGTGGTAGGTGTATTATTTCACGTCTTTAGTTTTTGAGGCTTCTACCATGTGTGAGTTGCCATCGGTTGTGGTATCGTAAAGCTGTCATGTTTCTAACTTCGGGCAGGTTTTGGTATTGTTTCTCACAAATCTCCTGCCCACAATCGATCCCAAAGTTTTTATTAACATTAATGTGTCTGCAGGGATGGAGAATATGAGACACATGGAACATGAAACATGAAAATTTGCGTTAAGATTTACGAGACTTGGAAATATAAGTACGTGGTATAAAATATGATCAATTAGTTGGTGACTTGCTTTGTATTGCAATTAACACACATTTATATACAATCATTTTTTGCAAACTTATATATTTTTAAATTTGTCTTATTGTTCTGTAGTTAAATGCTGTAAAAGCATCCAAGCGAAAATAACGTGTTTCCCTTTTAAAAAAGGTCTGCCCCGAGTGAGGATCGAACTCACGACCTTAAGATTATGAGACTTACGCGCTACCTACTGCGCTATCGAGGCTCGATTAGAAGGAAGGGACATTCATTGCAACCGTATATGTGTTTCTGTACTTAGATCTACTATAATGAGATAAACAGTACCCACGCGAGCACTGTACACTGTTCTCCAACAACTTCCTACGGGATCTCGCTGCAAAAAAATAAACAATCGTGGCGCCGCTGCCTGCAAGTCGTGCGCGCGCCAATTTCCAACGTATATAAATTAGATAATAATATGAATAACTCTATAAGGCAGCTTGCGCTGTGGAGGAAGTGAGAGCTCCAACCAGCTCTCCCCCCTTTAAATCCATGCCGACAGGCGATTGTGCGACCACGCGAATCGCGTACGCGCACGCGGCCCAGTGTCACGCGGAGTAAGTCATTGGTGTGGTGAAGAGAAGAGGATCGAGCAAAAATCGTGCCAGAGACAGACACGCCACACACAGGTCCATGATGTCTGGTCTCACGATTGGAAGCTGTGAGGGCAGTCGTATGCGCCAGAGCCTGGGAAAGATTCGCGACCCTCTCTTCTCACCGCTTGCTCCATCACCACCAGTACCGGAGCGGATCAAGTGCTGAATCGTTCAAGCGTGCGATGATCTAGCGAACGCGCGCGCGCGCGTGCCCGTTTCGTGTTTTTTCCTCGTTTATACACTCACACACACAAACACACAACGGTGATCCTAGATTATAGTTGAGTTTTGGGAGGTGGCGTTGAAGGGGTTTGCTCGGAGGGTAATTTGAACTTGCTGCCGTAAGTGGGCTTGCGGGCATGCGCGAACTGATGGGGGGATACGGTCTGACTCGTAAATGCTCGTGCAGGCAATCACTCGGTGTCCCGCACCGCTTGCTGTTTGGAATTGGTACCTTAGTTTTGACGGTTACTTGTGAACATTTTTTATAGGTGATACTAGGGCAGAGAAAGTTTGGAATATTAGTATGAACGAAAAAAAAAACAGCTTTGCATACTGATAGACCGATATTTATATCTTAAATAAGTTATGTAAATCACTTTCCATTACCATTAATGTACCTACAAAAATGGTTATAAATAAGCGCTCTAATTAAAATTACTCCAAAAGCGTCAAATAGTTCGCCCGAATTATTCGAAATGAAAAGAATGGTAAAGCCTTCAATTGAATTCCATCGGAAACAATAACAAGTTCAAACAGTTTTCCTACGATTTATTCCATTTTTATAACGTTTAATATTTATCTTGTTAAACAGTTAAAATAAAGAGGAGTGAGTAAAATGGGTATAGTTTTTCCAGTGGTAAATAGTTTGGGCTCCTTTTCATTTCTTGCTTTCGTTTTTCGCAAAAAATCACTCCTTTTCCCGAAATATTAATAGTTCACCCGCAACGGACGATCGATCGTGTGGAGCCAGTAGCCCAGTCGCGCCTTGGCGTGATTCATTTCCCCTACGGTCCCCCAGTGACCATCGACACAGAAAACACTTGGTCACGTACACGAGCCACGGTCTCAGATCTGGCTTGCGCCTGGATCGTGCCATTGGGGCGCGCTCTATGCGCTCTCCCTCCTCCCGGCCATGAGGCTGAGCGCAACCGGCATTCGCGTTGGAAGCGTGCGCGCTGGTAGCGATCGTCTTTCCCATTCAATTTCGATCCACACGATTGGTTTTACCGACCCCAGCACCGTGTGGCGGAGAAGAGCATAAGGCGCACGGAACCCTTCCCCTTCTCTCATTCGCGATCGAGAGCAGCGAAAGGTGACATGTTGAGCGAGGAGGAAGCGGGAAAGTAGAGGAACTAACGAGGGGGGATTGTTGGCGGGCGGCACATCGCAGACACACGCCACCGGCAGCCACCGTGTGCCATTGTTGTTGTTCCCCGTGAACACGCGCGCGTACGCGGACCGGCCCGAGGGGGAGGCGGGAAGGCGAATTCCCTTTTCGATCACCGCCCGACGATCATTCCGCCTTCGGTTCCACTCCTTTGCTCTCCATTTTCACATTCTATTCCACCCATCATCCTCGGGATCGTTCCGATCAAAGTTCGATCGAGGTGTGGTCAGAGAGGGTGTGTAACAAGAAGTGAGCGGGGAAAAGGTGGAGGTGGAGACGCACGTGCAATTTACGAAAGCGCACGAGTCTGGGAACTCGCGAACGCGAAACGTTCTCACGGCCTTTAAGATGACTTGTCGGCCCATCCTCTTCACCCACGGGTTCGTCCATGCAGTGGTTCGTTCGGTTCGTTTCATGCCGAAGTACGCGCGCCCGATATCACTCTCGACCCGACCGGACCGGGTGGGGGGTGGTAAGGATCACCGGATCAACCGGACGGCAAAGGGAAACGAAGGGAATTGAATTTTGCTGCCGGTTGATGCTGTTGCCGCTGCTTTGTATTCTGTGGTTGCTGATGATATTTTGCCGGGGCTTTCGGTAACGTATGTGTGTGTGTATGGGCGTGTGTGTATGTCCACACACAATCCTCTGCGCACACCTGCGTGCACCTTTCGTTAAAATCTTTTCCGTTCGCTGCATCCCCATTTTGATCCCCTTCGCCGCTCGTCATTAGGTCGGTTGGCTGCGATTTCTCCGTCTTCTTTGGAAGCTTCGTGCGCAACAGATTGCCCGAACTCCCATTCCTTCCTTTTCATCCTTTTTGAAGCATTTTTTTTCTACTGTGGCTGTTGAATCTCTATCTCACCACATTCGCCGTGGTTGCGGTTTTTAGTCTGTGGGGATGTGCGCAACCGTTTCCTTTGTCAATGTTTTCCTTCCACCATGCTTTTTGCTTCCTTACCGGCCGGTTGCTATGGTGAGAGACGGTTGTAACTACGAGCAAGGCGGTCACTTTCGGTCGGGATCAGTTTTTGTTTCGCATGGTTCAACAATTTTGCTACCATATTTTTGGCAAATAAATAAAAAAAGTGTAAAAAACAAACGCTATGAAAAATCTGTCAATCTGGCTTTCTCTTATTGGCGTGTATAGGAATGAAATGTTTAAAAAACTTTAATATGTTTGCATCATTTATCGCAAACGATTGAGCATAATGGACGGAATATCGGATAATAATATCATAAAGTCCACCGTAACAAAAATGGTACAAGATATCTCAGTAACCTGTGGTCGAATACTGTCTTCTACCGATTCTATGCAGTTCAATCAAAGCAACCTTTTTCCACAATAGCTAGTTGATGTTGCAGCATTCGTAAAGTTGCGTTACAGGCAGCACCATTTTCTTCGTTTGGCCAAGTATTATCATGGCGCCAATCATGAATTATCTCGGCACCAATGGAAAAAAGGTAATTGTGGAGTGCAAAGGACACGTGTATCTTGTGCCGCGGTCAGACTATCAGAATGGGATGCAATCGGAAGTGAGCGAGTTTTTATCCGTTCGGGTTTCGGTATTAGTGTGATACTATACTACCTTTGTTCCTGTTTTATTCTCCAGATGCGCCTGCAACCACAGTACAACAACAGTCAGGAAGAGAACTACCAAGCTGTACCAAGTCCTAATAGATGTGACGATTCGGAGACACGAACAAAGCGGTCCGTGTCCTCATTATACAGTTCGGTCAGTGCCTCCGATGGTTCCGAAAGCAATGATACTCCTGAACCAACTGCTCCGGCAATTTCGAGTAGCACTATCGCAGCGAAAGTGCTGTCCGAGTTGAAGGAAGAAGTGACGCGCCTGATTGACCAATCCATACAAAAAATTGAACTCGATTGGGCCCAGAATTTAGAGCAAATGCGTGATGATGTGAACAAAATTAACACACCCGAACCTGTGCAGGAAATGACTACGTGTTTGGAAGATACATCAAAGTCCTTACATCCGGATGGTGATCGCGGCCAGGTTGGATATAGGGAGCAAAATTTGCAAGTGCTACAAACGGAAATGTTCGTCGTAAGTAAACGACAAACTCGGGTGAAGTTATTGAATGAAATTCGGGATCTGGTTGATCGATTGAAGGACATGGAAATGCTTGAAGAATAGTACTGAACGGACCGCGGGTAGGAATGATGGGATTTATTTGTAGTAAATTTGTAGTTTACAATTACCTATTTTGTAGTAAAGCTTATTATAATGCTGTGAAATGATGCAATTGAACTCCGACTCCTACTTTTGGCGTTATTAATAGTGATATGTTTTTGTGGGAAAAATTCTTGACCAATAGCGAATGCATTTTCTTGTGCTTTTGTAGCTGATACAAAGGTTAAATCGACATAGGCAATGTCTTCTTTGATGCGCAACAATTGCACTGAAATCTATTCACTGCTCCCTCCAATCACAGAAGTTTGTTTGTTTGATTATGAAAAGAACCTACGATGCAGTTCAGCCTCATCAATTTAATCATGAAAAGAAATCAATAGTAAAGATATAAAGCAACAATCGAAGATGAAGTTTTCAGCCAAAAAATGAAAGGCCACAGTCTTTTTTTCTTGTCTTTTGTGTTCAGAGCCATATTGAACGGTTGCGTTTGCCCTCCTGTCTTTACTAACGGGTACCGACATGACAATGATCGTGATCCGACGTTGCCTTGCTTGTCCGATTCCGTAAATGGGACACTAGGAAAGTACGATCTGTTTGTTGTTTGCGGGCATTACTTTAAACTGCGTGACACAGCCGAGCTCTTGTGGGCAGAAGATCGCCAGACAGCATTGAAAAGTATTAAGTCATCTTTGACAGCACGGAGAATGCAGTAGTGAGTGTCTTTGTTGTCGCAATCGAATATTCGTTGTGAGTTGAAACGCTTACTGCTAGCGTTTTACAATTTAAAAAATTCGTTAAAAATGTTTGAACAATTTGTTAGAAGTTTGATTTTATTTTCCATGTACCATAATTATTATTAAACTGGTATAAACATTTTGGTTTTCTTTTTTTTTACATTTGTCTATTAGTCTAGGTATTACTGCAAAAACCAACTGTCGTGAAGCTGCGTAAAGTTTGCTGTCTTGAATCTACAAAACGTCTCATTAATCTGCAAATATTGGTTGTTGTTTTCGTTCATAAAATGTCCTCTCATGCATTTTTCAGTATATGCGAGTAAAACCGGCTGTTTAAAACGATGTAAAATGAAACAGCGACAAAAACGGTCCACCACAGCTTTCGCGCGCTTGCGGTAAAGCTTTATTGATGATAACGCTAATGCGTAAATTTAAGGTAAGTAAAATTACACCCCAATCTCACGACCAAAGAAGGGAGAAATGGAATTTTTGGTGACATTTTGAGTGGCAACTGTTTGCTGTTTTTGTGTGTGTGTGTGTGTTAATCATCAAGCAGCTGGTATCCGGTGGTCACAGATTATCGCTTCGCGCAAGTTCGTCCGCATGTGTTGGGTTCATATTTGGCGTCGGCTTGAAGGGTGGACGTTGCTTTCGGTGGGGTATGGCTGCGAAACAGATTAGTGGCAATAATCGACCACTTCGGGCGCAAGCCAAAACCGTTGTGGCTGGGCGTTAAAAGCTACCGCCTCGGGGGCAATGTGGACATGCATTAAAAATACCAATACGATCGTGCCGTTGAAAGGCATGGGAAATCAGTTTAACGGTGTCGGTGCCGTGGCTGCCGAAAGCAACCGATTATCGTGTGGAACCAGGCTCCTGGATCGGTCAGGATTTGTGTCAAAGCACCCGGGAATCAAAACGGAAGGATTTCTGCCACCGGCAAGCTCGGCATGTTCCCCATTTTCCAATCGAACCATTGAAAAGATAGTGTGTGGCGGGCTGGCGGTCGGCCGCTGTTTGCAACGTCCCGGGGATTATAAACACGGCCCGCGACACTGTTACGACAGGCACGCTCGATCATGCTCGCGTTCGCGGTCTCCAGTCTTCGTTCGTTCGCCAACAAGATGAAGTAGAAAAAGGCACACCCGCAGAAGCAATAACGAATTTGATGGCATCGATGTGACAGGATGTGGTATTAATTTTCGAAAGAGCCTGCCTGTTGGGGAATTTGGGGATGAGTTTAGTAATTAAAGTTGAAGCAGGCAGCTGAGAATCATGCACCACGCGGAGTGCGGCACGTCTCTAATTTAGTAATTTAGCAAATTGGTCTCCAAAAGCAGGGAACAATGGGGTCATTTCTGCTGGCGATGGTTGTTCACGATGTGCGGGTTTTAGAAAAATTAGCGCATGCTGTTCCGATGCAACTGCGATCTCGATGCTGATGTTTCATATTTTTCATGCGTTTGAAAGCAGCAAGCTTTGATCTTTTTGGGTTTGAAAATTACTTTAAATAGGAAAATAGAATAAATTAAATTAACTACTGTTTCAAAAAGTAATTCAATCAGTCTCGTACTCTTTACCGCTCTCAACCGCTGGCTCTAATGGAAGAGAAACATTAGATTAAAATTAAAAATCTAGCACCACTCAATCGTCGAAATGCATCGAAGCACTTCAAAGCCAACGGGTGGGGATTCCCAAACACATACACAACGCAACTTGTCACCCTATACGAGCATCGTTAAAGCTAATCCTCTTAGAGGAATTATGTTTTATCAATAATTTATCTAAATATTTTCCTCTTCATCGTTTATGCCGATGAACAGCGAGGTGTAGCGTGGAATGGAGATTCGGCCACTTTGCCGCCGCAATTTCGGTGCGGAATATGAACGATTTTTGATAAGTGTCGACCGGTTTTTCGACCCTTCCCGCATAGCGCATTTGCCGCACTTCAAACGGAACGATATCTTTCGCCAGCGTCGCTGGAGGGAGTATGGCGTCGTCTCTAATGTGACCGTGACTTCGCGAGACTGTGGGAAAAATGAAACCGATGGTGCCACTTGTGCGGACGAAATGGAGTTCTACCACATTTTCTGGCCCACGATAAGCCGGGAAGCACGTAATGGAAAAACGCTGCTAACTGGTCGATCGCTGTGATGATGATGATGATGTGTTTAGGAGTTTAGCTTTCGGGGGTTTATGCTGGTGGGGCCTGTTTATGTGACAAACGGCGCTCATCCCGTGGAAGATGGGCTTTCTTTAACGAATCGGCCTGGGAATCGGCGTTTGGGCAACGCGGCCAGCACGAACCATTAGATAGCCAGACGAAATGTTTTTTTCATCATCTCATCACCAACAGTATGCCGGGAGTGAGGCAATTGAAGAGATGGCATTTAAGATTGGCACCGTCGGGACGGGATACTCTGTATCTGTGAATGTGGCCGAAGAGAGGTGGTCAATGACACCAAGCACAACGGGGAAATTATCTTCCGAGTGTTATTTGCTTATCTGAAGTATTTTTCTTCCTGCTAAGCCAGCCACTCCAAACACCTCTAATCGCTCTAACTCCACCGAGAGCTCTAGGACTTAAATAATGCCGAGCAATCAGAAGTTAAGCCAGTGGATCAGTGAGTGATCAAAGTTAATTAAACAAAACGAAATGCTGAAGTGGTAAACGGACCGAGTGTTAGTATGCAGCTGTTTGTAAGCAAAAGTTTGAGAATTTTATTTACGCATGGAATAAAATTTAATAAGTGAATAATTACTTTGATATTAAATTAAAAAACTTTTAATTACTATTATTTGTTAAAGTAATAACAATTTCCCATATCTTTCAGTAGTTATCATCGATAGCATGAATATTTAACAAGTTAAATTTAACAATTTAACAATTTAACAGTTTATCAATGTCTATTTCTGTATATTTTATGTTGAATAACAAATATCGTAAGAAATGGAAGTAAATATCATATTTGACAATATTCGAAGATACGTCATTCAGTATATTTTATTGCTCATTGAACTTTATTCTGCACGATTTGGTCCCATTTTCCCACACATCGCAGCATGCCTCGCACAAGATCATGGCCTACCGGTCGCTAGCAATATCATCATACACAAAACGTTTCCAAATTGGGCCGAGCAAATGAGCCACTCCTACGTGGAAACATTCACCACCAAAAAGACCGCCACGGATTTGGGCTTAATTTCTTTGGCGGCGCCGAATTTGCAACGGTGCAGCTGTGTGTGTGTATATGCAAGCGTTCCGTCACGTTCCCGTCCCCCTTCCTCTCACCTGTTTCTTCCGCACCCCCGGTGTGCTTTCTTTTGATCTGCCACGCTGTGGCGCTGTAATTACATCAGTGGCTTTTATTGCCACAATTACGGGAGGCCGAAAAGTACGGTGCCACGCTTGGATGTGATTCCCTCAGTGATCCGTCATGAGGTGTCGATAGCGAGTCCGATGCCTCCACCGTGTGGAACAGCTGTTTCTTGCATTGAGGCTGATGGCGCGGTTTCCCATCGCGATGTGTTTGAGATTTTTTTTTTAGGGTTGGTGAAATTCTTTGCGGTCAATCAACTCGGCGCTTGGTGGGACTGGGTGAAAATGTGAGGAAAGGTGAGATAATTACTGGCCAACCAATTTTGGGAAAATAATCTGTCCGTTGACGAGAACTGTCTCCATTACCGTGTTTGTCTCCACCACAAAATACGTGGTGGCGTCTTCGACAAGGACTCTTCACAAGGATCGAAGCAATAATGACTGACTAATACATGTCTCCCTCAGAAAATACAACGTTTTAAACAGAAAAAAAAACATTTCGCTGTTCTTAAACTACTGCCAGCATTTCCGTCTAATAAAAACATGTCACTTACTGCAAACGGCAGCATAATTAGCTACCACCAATGCAGACAACCTTCCGTCCCTTGCCTCGATACGATACCCAACCGGTGCTTTATCGGTAGTCAACCTTGTCGGGTTTATCTGGGAAACATTCATTTACGCCACACGTCCCCCACGAGTACGACCCCGTTTGGAAAGGCAGGCAGACCTCGGCAGGGACAAGGTACGAGCGCGCGCGTCGGTTAGCGTTTGTCAGTTGATTTTATTAACGTGCGTTGAGATTATTATTCAAATGACTTTGGGCACGCCGGATCGAAACAAATCAAACGGTACCAGCTGGACCGTGGAAGCGAACCGAAGCATCGGGTGGGTGGGTGGTGTGAGAGTGTAAGCGCCGCCACCTTCATGGGAATGGACGCGGCAGGGGATGGCTCTGTTTTTTTTTGTTTCTGCTTCTCTTCTGAAGGTGCACTTTTGCCGCGCTTTGGAGTGTGCGATAATGGGCGCCATAATTTACGGGTCGATAATTTGGCTCCAACCCTCTGGGTTCCAGCCCAGGTGACCCAGGTGACATTTTATGCTCTTGGGTTGTTATGCGTGAGATGTTCGGTGGGAAAGCTTGAAAGTAGTGGTAGTGGTCGCTGTTTTTTTTGTTGGTTTCGGAACGCGGTTGAATTATTGTAATGCGCTACTTCGCGAGGAATTCCACTGATGGAAGGCTCATCCGTTATGGCGTTTTATTGGCAGGATTTGTCGGGAGACCCCGACGCCCGGGATCGTTAAGATAGACGACGCGATTTCGGTGTGGCCGCACACCTATCGATGAACGTCTTTTGAACGGTCGCCGGTTGCCGGACGAGGCTTTAATTCATTCCGCCGTGCGGTCGTGTCACTTTACGTCGCTGATTAGTTTACGCTCACCGGGTTGCAATACACTGGAAGACACCAAACGGACGAGCACGAGCACGAAGCTGTTCGGTTTTGAAGGACACATGAAAGCAAATGTTTTAACGATCCTATTTTGGATGAAAAAAAAAACAAAAACGACGACCCTCCTAAGCCGACCGCGGGTAAATGAGATGCGATTTTTGTGGGCCTAGGCTTGGCTTGTAGTTTATGACCGTGCCGGTAAGAACAAACCTTCAACATGGTGCTTCGATCGTGCAGCGGATAGGCCTCCAGCGTTGGCGCATAAATCGTCACGCGCCGCCTTGCTTTTCGGCAACTATCGGTGGAGAGACGGTGCGGTCTTTTGGGGTGAAGGTTTGAACCGTTTGTTAGGAAGATTTATTTCGGATTAACGTGCGTAATGGTAAAAGCATGAGAGGAAAGGTGCTGCTACATGGGTAACCGTTTTGTTTTTCGAACCATCGCTGTAAAAGCGATTAAGCTTCATGCTAATGCTGCCGCTTAGACACGCTCTTTCGCGTTTGTGGATGGTGATGTGGTGAAAGCTTGCCGTGCTTTTGATAGGTGGATGTTAGCTTCAACATGTTTTACAATTTATCAAGGATAACAGTGGCAAGGTACGGTGTTTGATAAGAACGAGTTATTTGTGGTGGGAAGAAATGTTTATAAAAATGTTTGTGTTGTCTTCTTTCAATCACATGGTTTTCTTCACTACAGATGAGCGCAAGGAGGGTTGTAAAAATGTTGCTTCCTTTCGTCAATAAAACGACGCATCGCGCACTACACTCAAAGCCAGACAGCTATACATGATGATTTTATTACCTTCACAAGCACCAACGCCACCGAATATGCATATGCAAATGATGATCTCATCCCAAACGTTACAATTTATTCGCTTACCAACGCCCAACCGAGCCCAACGAAACTCGTATACAGGTGTTAAGTCGCTAATGATGGCCCGTTGCATATGCGCTGCAACGAATGCACTTCACATCGATCGGCGCACACCGTTTCCGTTCGCCCTTGGTTCCACCCATTTCGTCTATCCATCAACCGGGGACGAGCGTCTCAAGTGCAACCCACACGTCCCACGGTCACCTTTCGGAAGACCCGGTTTTCTGCCCCCTTCTCTCTTCCGTCTTCCCGCCTTTCGCCCCCTATTTCCCGACACCACTTTGTCGCTTGCTTATCATCTTTCTCGCGTTTCTTGCTCCCACTCGAATGGAATCGGCGCGAGCGCGACGAACGACGGGTCGATAAAAGGGTTTCTCATCGTGCCACACCTTCGACATGCGATGCAGTGATAAATTATGTAATTGATTAATGATCGACGGCAGCCCGAACAGCAACGCTTTCGCTCCTGTTTATGGGTGCTACTTACACCGGTTGTGGTTGCAGGCTAGGCAGTGGGGTTGATGCAATTTTATCGCCAATATGTTTTTTTTAGTTTAGTTTTGCTTTGTTTCACTTGTTTCTTCCGCGACAATTTTGGATCGCATGTGATTTAAAACACTTTAATATAATGGGTGACTGTGATCTTTCTTTTCATTTCACCGTAGAACAATTGGGTGAGGAAGTGAGTTTCAGAGTTTGGAATATGGTTATAAAATGGAAAGTGATGCTATAATTAGCGATGGTATGTTAAACGTTAAAAATTTAAACGATGCGAAGGAAAGCAAAGGAGGCGCGTTAAATTTAACCATAAAGATAAAAGAAACCGGTCACCTTTTAGACCGCGGTTGCATTAAAAACAAAATCTATAGTCATAGATTGGAAAGGAAATTCGTGAGTTCCAAAGTTCCAAATCATTTAAACTATTTTCCACATATGAGTTTAATAAAACTACGCGTTCGGAACCCATTCAAAAAACAGCTCTGATGTTTTACCTTCAAGAAGCTAAATGAGAGCATTAACCCGAATTGCTCGCGAACGAGCAACATACCGCCGTATTTTTATTTATTTTCTTCGCTAATATACATTACTACGGAATTTATTACCATCGAAACACAGAATATCCATTCGGTTGCATATGCGGTCGGTCGGTGCATTAATGACACCGTTAATGTTCATAATTTCACCTGCTATCGGAACCCTCACACGGGAGGCGTGAAATGAAAAATGCATTATCATCATTTTATGATCCGTCCCGTCGGACTCTGAAACGTGCAAGAAATAACAGGCAAGTTGCTGAAAAAAAAATACGATTTTGCGAATACTCATTAGTTGGAACTTATTTTCTGAACTGAATCAACAGTCCTGACTGCTGCCGCCAAGCAACATTGTAGCTCGCAAGCCACCACTTCGTATGTACTGCTCTTCCCATCGGTGAAAGCTTTCTAATGTGTCTTTTGAAAGCGCCCGGGGAATGTTGTTACCATTTTATCGCTTCGATTCATCGGGATCGGTTTCCAAAACGGGTGATAAAAATTCAATTTTAACCACTCGCATCGCATCGCACCGCACCGCATCGATCAGTGCCTACTTGTACGTTAATGAAAATGAAGGTGATAAATTGAATTAGCATTCCCACACCATTTAGCGTCGGTCCGTGCGGTCGGTCGCGCTCTGCCCCGAAACGACCGGCGACCAGAAAGCTTCTTCACACGCGCACCTAAAAGCCCTTTCCTTGCGCTAGGACACGAGGCACGATCGCACGATCCGAGCTGAAGTGCTAATTAATTATCATACAAATTGATAACGTAAATTTGAACACGATCTTTTCGGACAACGTTCGGCAAAAGCAATTTATGTGGGCTCTCGCTTACGGGCCGCGAACGGAGGTCGATTGGTTTGCAATGAGCAATTAATTCGACATGTTTTGTCGTGAACGTGGCTTTGGATGCGCGCGAACGTGATTTGAGTGGTTGAGTAGTTTGTGGTCTGGGTCTGGGTTCTTTTTTTCTCTTGAGCGATAAAATTGATTATGATGGTAACGTTGGTTGTTTATTAGCAATATTTCGGGCGATTTAATGGGACAGTTTTGACGTCAAGGTGATGTTTTGAGAGAGAAAAATGATACACAATTAATAACGCGTTTTGTAAAGAGGGGTATGATGAATAACAAAACCCCTTTTGATTTGTTACCAATTTTTTAATGTCTAACGGACGAGCGTAAATGTTTAAAATGCACTTAAAATTAGTTTCAAATAATAAATCATTAATGTGCAAAAGATGATATCAAGATAAAGTTTTCACGGCGCTTCTTTTTGCGGTCCAGAAAATGTCCAGATCGACGCAGTTGTTTGAAGGTTGCAAATGGAAAAATAACTGGTATTCTATACGAGAGGGCGAAAGGCATACAAGGAAGAACGTTTTACTTATGAAACAAAATTCATCATGCAGTTTCGGAACATCGCATGAACGACTTGTAAAGTGTCACGTCTACCGTCACTATCTCGGGCAGGGCGGCGTGCGGCACTTTCAAGTGTCAGAACGCATGCCAATAACCGCTTTATCTAGTCACCAACCCGATAGTGCAAACATTGACACAGTGGCACCTACGCGAGTTGCCCACACTCGCTGACAATGTATGAAGGTTTGCCACCCAACGCGCGAGAGTTGGTAACACGTCCGGTGTGTAGAACTTTCCTGAACTTTTCTCCTCGAACACTCCTCGAACCCGGGGCGGCACTATCAAAACGCCACGGTTGAGTGGCGGCGCTCGGGTCCAATAAACTTTACACAAGTGCGACACCGTACGGACCATCTGACGTCGTGCTGACCAGTGCAGCATGGGGTGATGAGGAATAGCAAAGTGGCGCGCGTGCTCGGATGCACGTCAAGTGTGCCAATATCCGGCCCCCCTGGTAACTATCGATAGTTAGTACCGTTTACCGCGGTGAGCGTGAGAGGTGGGATGACACAACAGCAACAAACAGCACCCGACACCGGTTGATAGCAAGGATCAGTGGATGAAGTGCAGTGTGCATCACCTTCATCATCATCATCAATCGCACGAACGAACGGCCAATCGCCAATTAATGCATAGTCAAACAAATGACCTGCATTAGTGAGACGGCGTCTGGAGGCGCTGCCGACGGTTGGTCGTCAATGGCCCACTCGGACGGAACGGACGTGACCATTTTGCCAATCGGTCTACTTTGTTGCTGCCAATGATTGACGATCGTTCAGAATCGCTCGGGGTAGGGGTTTCCCGCACGGGCACGGTACGGCCACTTGAGGCATGATGTAAGCTTTAAATACTCACTAATAGGCAGACGCTATGATTGATAAGGCATAGTAGGCAAAGGAAGCGGATATTGGAATAAAACTGCTTCAGTTTCAGGCCTACCCGAAGGTACCCGCCAGCAGACAGCAACTTTGTTGTGCTAAGCCATATTGTTAAGTCATTTAATATATTATAATAAATACAATGAAGGTTAAAAAATATTAATTCATTGAGTAGATTACCAGCAACGTTGTTTAAACTTTGAAACTAAACAAATTCAGATGAAGCTTATGGACCATCAATGAAATTATCACCGCATAGGCATGATATGTCTTAAGTTTTATCCTAAGTATGATATTCCACTATTAAACGTAATCGTTATCGTCAGTCGTGTAATGTCTGATGAAATCGATCATTGGTGTAATTGCTTGTTTCCTTCCCGTCGTACAATTCTGTGCACAATTAGAAGAACGTTTTAACTAATCCCTAAACTTTCTCTACACTTTGGACCGATTTGTAATTATCTGGTCTTGCTTGCAGCTTGCTATGTACGGTTAGCACAACCGCCATCAGCAGCACCTCCTTTTAGTTACTTTCGCGCTCTCCCGTTCGTTCTCACACGCCACGGTAATCGGTGGCACAGTGGTAATCCTCACGTCGCTCATTACGCACATTAATAAAGAAAATTTATACCTTTCCCTCCTTTTGTCTCTGCGGAGCGTGTAAAGAGTTGCGAGTTTGATTTGCTGCTGTTGTCTGATCTCACTGCTGCCTACTGATTACGCGCACATCCGCGGTCCCAGGTGTCGTTGCGTCGCAGCGAAACGCGCAAAAGATTGATTGGCCGGACTTCTGGCCGTAGGTCGGTCGGTCGGCATCCGCGTTAATAAATGGTTGGGCGTTTATAAATCAAATCATCTATTAAATGGACTAACCGACCATCATCTTCCGGTGCGAACATCGCGATCGCGCTTGATGATGGTTGATCATTTACAAACCGTGCGCTGCTCTGCGATGCCGCACCTTAATGGGAGCAACTGTTTACGGTTTCTGCGGTGTTTCTCCTCACCACGCTTGTCGTGGAGATAAAAAAGGATTTGTTTTTGTGGCTTGTAATCATAATTATCGTTGCTAATGCGCTCAATTGACCAGAGGATGATGTTGGACGTTTCTGTCGCATGTTTTACCAAGTTTTTTTACCTCTTATTTTAATTCGCTTTGGGATATTTAATCTATGAACCAGATTGGGGAACGCATTACAATGTAAGTATGTTAAACAAATTGGATGTAAAGGACTGAACAAATGTTTCATCTATAGTGGTAACCAACTTTTTATTTATTTACAAATTCAATCAAATTTCTCCAACTGTTCAAGCTTTATTCGCTGCGACGCAACACTGTGTGCCGTGCTTCGGCGTAAGTTCTTCAAATGCACACGTTTTCCTGCGTTCTTCAGCTTTTTCATAAAGAACAGCATCACCATACGAGGATTCAGCGCAACATATTCCGTGGTACCGATGCGTCGAAACAGCTTTACTATGTTGACCATTTTCATCATAGCGATCTTTTCGCCCTGTTTGCCAAGCCCCGTCCAGCTACACTTCGCCATTAGGCGCTTGCTAAACAGTATATCGATTGCTTCCGTCATGCGCGTTTCGCTTCTCAGCTCCCGGATGCTACTGTTCAGCCATTGGTAGATTTTCTCCTCGTACTCGGCATCGGCCAGTTTTTCGTCGAACTCTACGAGACCGTGCAGGTCGTCCACTTGCTCAAATTCCACGTCCATAATGAAGTGCGCACTCGGTGGAGATTTCACCGTAAACTTTTGTAGTACAGCCTGTCCGAGTGTTTCCAGACCAGTCACTTTATCTTTAAGTTTTCGGGCAAATTCTTCCAACAGCAGCACTTTTTGCTCTATGTTTTGCAAAATTGGGTCACATTCTGATGGTATAGATTTTCCTACCGGTGTTGTTGGTGCTGCGGTCACAATCCTTTTAGCATTTGCTTTACTGTCGATGATTTTTTTCATTGACACGTTGGCTGAAACTGTGATGTTAGAGCTCAATGTAGTAGACATCGTGTTTTCTTCTCGCACATCTATCGGATCGTCGTTCATGTCTAGCATTTCCTCATGTGCAAGTGATGCGTAAGGTATGCTTATCTTTTTCACAACGCATTTCATTTTCAACCACGTGGTATTGCCCACGCTGGATTCATCGTTCAATAGTTTGTATATTTGAAGCCCAGTACAATTTGGCCACAGTAAGATGGTTTCCTTCATGCGTGTATCCAATATCCATCCCTCGGGAACCACACACAGTTCTTTGATGCCCTCTTCCTCGTGGGCTTCCACAATCGCAAAAGGCATTATTAATAATGTATATGTAAATGTTGCCAATAAAATGTAACGCTTATTTAGCTATCAAAAGATTTTATCCGAAACATTTATTTGCTGTAAGCAAAGAAAAGACAACAAGTGTTAAGAAACTAAATGAATTATTATTTAAATATCGTTTGTAGAATTTAAGATGTTCCGTAGCAAACAATCGATTATTCAAATGGTTAGGTTAAACTTCGTGTCTTTAAAGTCAAAATGTAATTTGGAAGTGGAAATCAATTTTCAAATATTTACATATTTTTTATGCACAGTTATGTATTTAGAAAGTAGATATTGATAAAAGTTTTTAAACGCAAAATGATCATTTTTGTTATTATTTTCACAAATAAGTATTTTAAACGTTACATAAATATCTCCGAATCAACAGAAGCGCAAACATCCCTACCCCATAGCTATCGGTTCCTGTTCCGGAACTATGGTTCCAATCGAAATCACAACAAAACAAACTACATCAGGATGATTCCGGTTGGGAAACAAATGCCATTTATCGTACGGAAAGTACAAATCATACAGTTGTTTTTGTTAGAGCAACTAACCTGTACAAACACACCTTTTACGGTTTTCATCAAACTTCCGTTTTTTCTCATATCACAATCTGTTCACAAAGGTACACTGTATTTTGCTCGTAATACTTCCAGCGTTCACTTGACTTTTCTCTCTTAATATTTTCCTTACCATCGTCGATGTTTTCAAATACGTTTCAGTAAGTGTTACTCAGTGTTACTCAGAGTATCGTTGCTGGAAGCCAGGATTAAAGTGCAATTTCACAGCAATAGCTAGCTGAATACGCGCTCCGGCAGCTGCCTGCAACACTTGTTTTGGCAGCCACAAAGTGACAGACAGGTGGAAACGCTCCGACAATGTCACTCTAAAGGAGCTGTTTATGATTGCGAGTTGAAATCTTCGATTTGAATATCGTTCGAATTGTATGATTTTTTATTTTTATTTTAAAAATTAGTGAACCATGGAAGAAAATTGTAATATTAGCTACTCCACCGTTCGGAAGATAGCAAATCAAGCCGTACGTAGCCGTTCATCACATGTTTACTCATAATTTATGGGCTTGACCATGCCCGCGAGATAAATCGGGCGAGAAATGGAGACCGAATGTAGGGATTGGTTGGTGTGTTCCACGAAGCCGAAGTGCAGAGTGGTAATGTAGTAGCCGCTGGCGTTACTTCCATTAACGGAAAATAGAAGTAATCTTAGCGTTCAGGCTCCCGGTTGCTGCGGTAGCACACTGCTCGAGCGCCCCTCGTTTGGAATGGCGCAATTTGTGGCGATTAATCATGCCATTATTCACACTCTAGACGCTGCCGGGCTCTATTTCGTGACGAAATGTTTGCGAACCGTGCGTGAACCCGTACTAAGGCCGCCGCTATTCAGCTGGGGTAGAGCAGTAATCGCACTTTGGTTCAACAAGACGAAAGCCTTCGGTTGCTGTAAGCTAACTTTTTGGGATGTTTCCTTCTCTTGCGTTTGTGGAAGCCCGGTTTTGTTATTTCACCGCCTAGGGTCAGATCGTTTTGATTTCTCCAACGTCCACAGCGGTAGCATCACAAATCATCTGTTTCTTCGACGGGTACTTACCGCGTACGCGCAGTTTTTCGGTCATTTCGGGGTTTCACTTCATCCACGGAAAGCACCAAAGCGGCAACCGCAAACAGTGACATCGTTAACGTCGCAACAAGAAGCAGCAAAGTACGTACAACGAGCGTACACAACCCTTTTGGCAGCGGAAATCCTCAAAAATGTACAACACATGGAAGTTTAAAGACTTAATTGCGCGCGAATCATTCCACTTGCGCTGTACGTTTCCGTAATGGGCTTTGGGCCGATTTTACAGGTCGCAATTAAAACGGAATAAATTATGCGATTATCCGCCTTCTCCGCGCAACGATTTTTCCTTTTTTGGTCGTTTCCGGCGTGGAGCGATAACATCGGAACGCTTCTGGACAGTCGAAGCGAACCTGCGATCCGCCAAACCCTACACAGGGTACAGATAAATGATAATTCCCTCGGGGTGGGATTGATGGTCATTTCGGGGGCTTTTCGATGACCGCACTTGATGTCGGCTTCCGAATGCATTGCCGCCATCGGTGCATCTAATCGCGTTCGGTCGGATGTTTCGGTTGCTTCACGGGGGTAGGAGCGCGTAACGTTTGAGTTATGCTTTCCTTTGCTTACCTGAACAATGGCCACGCGTTGCTGGAAGTGTGAAAATGGGATACAATTTTTTCTTTTCACAAAAGAAATCGATTTTTTTCGCAGCTTCTGAGCCACGCCCGATGTTTCGGTGGTATCTTTGATCGTTATTTCTAAGTTGATCTTCGTGTTACGGATTCGCGGAATTCAGCGTGTGCGCGGAAGTTTGGGATGCTAAATGTAAGTGATCAAAGTTCATGGAATGGGAAAGGATGCAGGTGCAAGATCGCATGTGATTGTAGGATCGTTCGTGCGTAAAAGGCTTCGGTTAATTGTATGGCCATATGAATAAGCACATTAATTGTATGGCCCAGCGGGAATAGGAGCCATTTTAAAAATGCGCGTTTATTTTTAAAAAATATTATATTTTCCAAAATAAAAAAAAACTTTTTCAATCCAAAATAATAATTTAACCAAAATAATCATTATAATCTACGTATCTTTTGCGAGCGCTTGTTCACATACCGAAAACGAATAAATAAACAACAATAATATATTTATATGATTTTAAAATAAACACCAATCCAGTATGGATGATTGATTTCGCAACGTTCCATTGCGTCGGTCAATTATCACACGAAGTTAAAAAAATACTTCCTCCTGGAATGCAGTTTAATGAATCGGTTACTGCGTGCAGAAACGTTAAGAAATAAGTAATGCCCATTTTCCAAGCGTACACGTGCTCAATTTGGCTTACCTTGTGCATTGTGGTGTGAAAAAAAAACCACTCGCCATGCGTCGTCAGTATCGCTTGCGTTTCAGTGCACGGTAGCCAATGAGATTCAGTTTTATTCGATGTCCTTTAAATATTTTTCGCAAAGTGCACCGATAGAGCAGTTAAGCAGGCGAGTTCCTGCCGACGGTCCCTAAAACTTGTTCCGGTGGCGATAGAATGCGGTTAAATGGGGGACGGAAGTGTCTGTTTGTTGTCGAGACGATTAAATTATTTCCTCCAACATCTGTTTCGAGCTGCCACGTTGTCGACCTTAACGTGATTAACTTTCCCTTCGAGTGGGTTGTCCATCGACTCGGCAAGCGAACCTCGGCTTGAAATGAGCTGACCTCGAAACAAAATGCATCGGAGAATCAGTGTGCCGGAGACACCCTGGTTGAATTGTGTTTTTCAACTACAGCGGGACGAATAAATAAATATTCAACAGCGTCTGGAAAAGGATAGGAACCCGTGCACTGAATCTGAGCACCGATGTACCAAATTGAGTCGTACGCCGCCAAATCATCCCTTCCCAGACTAGCAGCCATGTCCTGTTTGTGTCCTCATCAGTCATACGCCTTTGCACTTGTGTTGCGTAAATAATGATCACACCTTGGCCAGGGTGAGCAAAGTCTTCATCTTCGGCAGCAGAAAAGCAGGTCAACCGGCAGCACAACTCATTACTCACTCCCCACTCGGATCGGTCGGTGGGAGGAGGATGGACTCGGGCGGACGCTTGCATTGTCAGGTTTGATTGAACGCACGAGCGTGCACTTCTCACCCATGGTACACTCAATTCCAAGGACCTCTTGGGAGTGGTTTCGATCGAGGGCTCCATCTCTTTTCCATCCATTTATGTACGGGCGCGTAACAAGTAAATCTTAATCCACGAATCGATTCCTGCTTCCCCCGGGGGAACAACCCAGTCCGAGACATTCGGTTCGGCGTTCGGTTCGATATCGATCACTGACAAGACAATTGACAGATCGCGCGTGATTCATTACCACCACTTGTCGATCGCCGTGCGTACCGATCGCGCGTGCAACTGTCCGTCGCGGCAACATATGCATAATGCTGTGATAAATGAGTTCCACTCGCCTTTCGCTGTTCGTGCGTACCCGCGAGGGTGTTTTCTTCTCGTTCGTTTCCGATAACAATGAAGCGTTTTGTGGGGCGCGATACCGACCGATCAGAATCCGAACAATGGTGCATGCATATCTGCATCGTGTTTCGGATTCGCATTTAATAATATCAGATTTGCAGAGGGTTTCAACTTAACCGGCTTTCCTTCCCAAGAAACGACAGGAGTATTTTTTCATAAAAAGTTTCATATCGAATGCAATGCGTGTCGGTTGTATGTTTGCTGTTTTCGTGGTTCTGCCAATCTGCCACTGGCGATCACGAAAATCACGTTTTGTTGAGAGCATTTTATAAAATTTGCAGAGCCTAAGAATCATTAACTAGCTGGAGATGTAAACAAATTGTGCTGAAATGGTACAAAATTCATTTAGTTTTGTAGCATTCGCATGAGTAGCTTATTTTTGGTTTAATTTCACTCAATTTTTCACCTCTCTTCGTCCTCTTGAAGGGTGATAGAAATTTAATGTATGTATTTATATAAAAAAAACTTCATTTGTACAACCTAAGCAATCGTTATCATTTATTGGAATTTCCAGCAGCAAATGCTTCAACGCTCACAATTCCGATATCAACAAAAAACTCGGCTCGAAAATTTGCATACAGTCACTTTATCGAACCGAAGCATTCGCGCATAATCGCTTCCCTTTCGGGGGTCCCTTCGTTAAGCCCCTTCGCCCAGCAGCCCAATAATAATTCTTGTTTGAATCTGATTAATGATCAACAAATTTGTTTTCTCTGATGCGCACCGTTCGTTTTTATCGCACACAACAGCAACAAAAATGAAAACTTACTCAAACCCACCAAGCGTACGGTGCACGGAAGCCAACCACAGCGCATAGCAGAATGCAGAAGCCACCAACCACTCAGCCGATGCTACCCATTTCCTTTGCCCGATAAAATACAAGTGTAAACCGCGAAACGGGGGCCGAAACCTCGGAATAGAATGCGCGTATCGGAAAGCGAAATAAACGTGCGCACAATATCTTTCCGCGACTCAATCTTCGATTCCCGTTTCTGATAGTGCGCAAGCAGCAGCAGCCTGCAGCGGGCAACCGTGGAGCTTGGTGGCACATCATGGCGCGGAGTCCCCGGAGGGTAGAATAAGAACCGAATGTAGCAAACCGAACCGAATATAAAATGTAAAAAAGGGAAATGCATGTACGCGTGCATCGTACGGTGATGGAGATGGAGGGAGGACAGCGATGGAAGAGCGTCAGGCAGCGATTGCTGTAGCGAGTAGCAGCTGCCGTTATTTATTTGTAATTGTAATCATTAAATTACGCGCAACAATCGGCATCGGGAGACCGTAAAAAAAGAAGACAACAAAACAACAACGGTTGCGCTATCAGGGAGCGGCAAATTTTCATTCCAATCGACATATTTTTGCTGTCTGCCCTCGAAGGGTGATGGGAGGGGGAGGAGTGCGAGAAGAGCAAGGAAGGACAATACAAACTGACACTGCCTATAGCGCAGATTGCGGCTGCACTGGCTACTTATTGGGTGACAGCCACCGACGTGTCGGTGAAGAGGAAGAGTATCGGAAGAAGCCTGAAGTTTGGCATGGTTTTGTTTTTTCCAGAGTTGATCTTTTGAAACGGTTGAGTTTACTAATTTGTTACAAAGCATTTTTCGATTTTTTTTTACAAACCATCTATTTGCTATTTTATTTCTGCCCAAAAGCAGTTCAAACAAGTGGAAGCTAATATTCGCAAATAGTTCTTAGAAAAAAAAAAAAACATTAAAATATTAATTTTAGTTACCATAGTTTCCTTTTGCTGTTCACTTTGGGCTCAATGTCCTAAGCATAATTCTTTTGTACTCTGTGCAAACCTTAACCATCGCGTAACGAACCGGTTGTCTTTCCGGCGACGTTTTTCAGCTGCATTCTTGTGCTGCCGCTTCTATCGCGTTTGACCCTGATGGGCCGCAGAATCCAGCCGTGCCCGGTAAAGTAATTGGGCAATGTGTCGTGACTGCTGCGGTTTGTACAGATGCACGGCGACCGGTCGGGAGCTGGCATCCGCCAGACCGGACGTTCCTTGCCGTTCCTCTTCCAGCAGTACCTGCCGCACCTCGTTGAGCAGGGTCGGATCGAGTCGGAGCCCTTCGGACGTCTTCAGGCCGAGCAGAACGCGTTCGTAGCGTCCGTAGCGATCCGCATCCGTTTCGAGGTTGTACGTACGGGTTCCCTTGAAGGGCGCCATCCGGCACGTGCCGATAGTAACGGCGAACAGCATCATTAACACGCTCTGTGAAACGAGTTTCCGCAGCAGGGAAGAACAAATGTGTATGAGACGAGTGGTATGGGTGGATAACGAAGCTACGGGTAACTTACGATCACTGTCGCTTTCATTGTACACGCAGATCCTGCTCTGCAGATCCGCCGAAAGGGCGCGATGGGGACCAAATGGCCGGCACGGGTCGACATTGGTGCGCTTTTATAGTGACACACTGGAGAGTACTAATGGGGGACAACGTAGACACATGTGCATGTGAGTAAATCCGACGTTCGTTCACCTTGCTCATCGCCAAATCCGATAATGACTTCCAGTGGAATGGACTCATCCTTGATCCGTCCCACCGGCGAATGGCTGGCTTTGTCGTAATAATGCGCATCCATTGACGTACGGATGACCCGTTACTGATTATCTCTTAGGGTCGTTGTCCAAACTGCCCACCCAGAGGACTCGCCATTTAGCAGCTTCTCGTCGTCAGCCGGGGCGCGTCTAAGGGGTTGACACAATTGATGAATGACACCCTAATACGTTCGTCCGTGACCCGCATACACCTGGGTCGACCACCTGATGCCAGCCTGATGCCTTAAGTCACCAACACTTCACTATAATTAACACAACGTTTTTTTTTGTTTGTTTGTTTGTTTGGAATCTACCGCAGCAATCCCAAATCGATCGGATTTTCCGATCCAAACTGATCGATCAAACCTGTCGCAATGCAGGCTCTCTCGATTGGGAGATCTTCTTGTGCCATAGACACGCGACCACTTTCGGGTCACTTTCGGAGGTGAAAGATCGGTCACCTTTAGGCACAAACAAAAAAAAAATGACAAAAAACCAACGAAAAAACTTTTCTTGTGCTGCTCCAACGAATGAACCTGTTTCGTTGAAGAAGGTGTTCGTGTGAATTGGAAAGGAATGCTTCGTAGCTGTTGATTGAAATCACACTCGCAGAGTTGCTCGTGCTGACCCGTTGTCTCACCTTTCTCGCTTGCAACTGTCAACTTTACCCCGTTTATCGTCGGTTTCGGTGCGAATCGATGCGCTTTATTTCACCCAGCTGCTGGGGTCGCACCAGTGTGATTTTTACACCCTACTCCAGCCCTGCGTGCGCTTGCCTTTATAAACGTGGTCGTGGCAGCAGAGAAGATGATTGGAAAAGGGAAGGTGAGCGGATTTTTTTTTCGCGTCCAGCGTTAAATACATTTGGAGCCTGGAGACTTTGGCTTGACTTTGTACGCGAACGCTCTGCTTGTGCAACGGTTGATTGCGATTCGAAATCTTACTGTGAACCACAGAGGGCAGGGTGACAGGATGCTCGTAGCACAGGGGAACAGGAGACAGGGGCATCCATTTCGTCCGAAACGAAACGAATTCCATCGGCAATGATTACTTTGGCATTGATTGGCAGATGATAGTGTCGTGAAGCAGCGCTTTACGAGTCGTTTGATGATTTTGAAATGCATCTCGCGATGCGTCGCTTCGATTTTTCGGTGCTTTCTTGTGGCTTAATGTTTTTTTTCTCTCTCGTGCATAAAGATAAGATTATATCGTGTAAATCAGAAGATTATATGAAAATTTAACAACAGCAAGAAAACCATATTGTTACCAAGATGCTCTTTCCATATATTTTATTTAATGCAAAATGATCAACAACAGCTAACCCATCAGTTGCACCAATGTTTTAATGTGAAAACATCAAATATGGATGATGGTCAGTGTGTGATAAGCGGCGTTCGATTATTCTAATAATGTAATGGTAGCGTTCCAGTGATTCGCCATTACATTCGATAACGATCATAAAATGCGTACCAGGAACTGCCAGCGCATGCCATTGTTCGTTTGTACATTCAGTCTCTTTAATTTTTGTCGAACGTTCCCCATTCGTTACCCATTACTGTATCATTACACGCATCATTGGTATCATCGTCATCGGCCAGGGGTAATTTTGTTAATTTACTCAATAACAACATAACACATAACGGGTAACGAGAGAGAGAGCAAAATCCCATCGAACACCACCTTCCTCCGCTTACCGTGCGAACCCATCGCCCATAAAGGGATAACAAGGCGTTCGTCGCCATATCGCTGATTGAATTCCTTTGTTTCGCAGCGAGCAAGCCGCGTGCGAGTGCCAGTTGTGCGTATCTTTTGCTGTTGCGTTTAATGGTGATGAGTTCGGCGAAACGGCGAGCCGCTCTCGAACCGTTGCCGGGTAATAAAAATTTGTGTCACAGAAAAATGTACTGCTACCAATCGCATCGGCGGTCTGGTCGTTCGTGTATGGGCTGAGTAAGCAGCGCCGACAGGACATTTCGGCTGAGTGCTTTTGTTCGGCAACACCGTGCGATGCATTTTTCGGCGGAACACACGGAAACAGCTGAAATGTGACGGCTGTGTGGCATTCGGCGAACGGTGAAACCGGAGTGAGAAATCTGCAGGTCAATGAGATGGAACGGACTGGCGGATTTTTCGGCTTTAAATGGACACCGCACCGCGTAATGAGTACGATTTATTACGATGCTACCGTCGCTCGTTCCACCGTCCAACCAACTTTCTACATCAATTAAATCCTAGCAGGCTACCGATGCTTCTACCGTTCGGGATGATGTTGCGATGGCAACGGTGGGTTTGTACTTCTGTTGATGATGGGTGGTGCGGTCGGAAATGTGATCCTTTCACCGCATTTTAGCATCGCGTCCTTAGCATTTTCGGCCAGCCAGCAGCTTTGATCCTAACCGATAAGCTCGATCCGTGGTGGGATAATTTATTGCCACCAAAAATCGAACGGACAGCATGCCGGCTGCCGGCTGCTCTCTGAACAAGTTGGCAAGTAGTGCGCATTAATCCTACGCTCGCCCAGGGTGGGATTGATACGTTGCGTGCGCTGCGGTGAAGTGTTCATCCAGCCGGTAAGTGGATTGTGGTGTAGTGCGTTTGTCGTTTATATTATTTGAATTGGCCGGTATAGGCTTCCCTCTACCAACGGTGAGTGAGATGTTTGTTTGAGAGAGTAAAATGAACGCTTCGAAACGTATTTTATAATTCAAAATCCAAAAAGAGTTTCGAAAGATTCTACCAGACTGAATGAAAAAGTATCCGTATTTTGTCAAAGATTCAAACAACTTTATTAAACATTATTTTATCTATAATTGTAAAGAGAACTGAACAGACAGGCAAACAGAACAATCGGCACAGGACAAGAAGTAAGTTCGTCTACATAACAAGCTTCTATGCTATGCTATAAATAAACAGGATTAGCTTAATCTGGTTAAATTTTTTGGATAACTTTAAAAAATTAAATCAATTCATAAATAAGAGATCAGCCAACAATGACTAATGCGAATTTAATCACATATCAGTCTCTTTAGGTAGCAACAGAAGCAGAATTTAGTATTACCACCTTAGTCGCAATAAATGAAACGCAAAATAAAAAAATATATATCGCAAAATGAAAAGTTCATCAAACGTGTCCTTCGACTCTCGAGCCTATTGCCCAACAACTGGTGACCGCGGGATCCGATTGGATCAATCATCATGTCCACCAGGTTTGCCGCGCCTCGTGGATCAATTTCAATCTACGATCGCGAAAACGTGATCGCTCGAACGTTTTCGGCAAATCACCGGCCGTGCTGCGCGTGCTGGGTGAGATCAGCCATGTCCTCGAGTTCTGGAATCGCCTGCCCTCCCACCTGTCCGCCATTTTACCGTTCCGAAAACGAAACGTCGTGATGGTGCGATTGTGATTTATTGTTTTGCCCGCTGAAAGGTGTTCCGTTTCGGTTGATCCCCTGCGCCGATTGCATGCTGCTGATAGCCGACCAGAACTTGCCCGGTGTTGCCTTGGAAGTATTTTTAGTTCATCGATCGTGAGGCAACCGTTTCGTTATTTTCAAGTATTTTTGGGAGTCTTGTTTCCCAAACTCCAGTCAACAAAAACAAAAACCCTTTGCGCCTTCAGATTTACGCACACGCTCAGTGGATGCCGCACTCACACCGATCGTGCTGTCACGTACGCGTGATCGTGCGGTATGTTTATTTATCCACCCAAAAATTGGTGCAGCGTTTTGTCGTTTTAGCGGCGAGCGGCAGGCGAATTTGCTGCGCCATGGATTGAAGATAAGCCTTGCTGGTGCTCCTGCTGTGTTGGGGACCCAGAGTGCCGCTCGAGGATGTTGCACGTAATGAAGCTGATGTGATGAGGTGGGTAATGATAAGCTCAGACGAAATGTGTGCAGGAATCAGCGTGGAGCAGCGCGCGAAAGGATAACGCATGGTGCTTCGTGCAATGGTCGCATGCAAAATCTCGCTCGCTTGTGCTGATTTATCACTCCGGTTTTTCTTAGCCTTTTCGAGATCAAATCGAGCTGTCCTGCGGTCAGGACTCGGGTCGAGTACGCGATAGGATCATCGCCGGCACCGGTTGCTTCACACACGCGTGATCGTGCAGGAATGAAAAACGCTTCGTGCCGTAATATCTTCAGCCCTATCAGATAATGATTGGTGTAAGGCTTCTGCTGCAGATGCTGCTGTTGCTGCCGATGTGTTTGGACCTAAGGGCTATCCTGTGTGGGGCAGCGTAAGGGCTTCAAGTCGTAAAGGTGTGTGACAGACAGTGAAAGCGATGGTAAGATTAAGATGCATCGCATACGCAACCGGGTGCTACTAGCTGTTCGGTCGATCAGTGAGATGGATAGTGCTCTTGGTGCAGGGTTTGATAAGTATTGTATTGTGGTTGAATTTTTTTAATGTTATATTTTATATTTTGATTGATTATTTTTCTATATAATCGCAAAAGAACGAAGCTATTATTCATTAGTAGTAATATGAATTATATTTATATTAATTAGCTATTTTCAATTTTTGTTTCACCCCTGTCCTAGAGCATCTATGGAGGATTTTTTCCTCAAACAACTCTTAACGCACCATCAAACTGAGTGAGAGGTATCGCGGGAAGCCATCTGAAAAGGGAAGCAGAACGTAAAAGCCACCGCTGAAACAGTTTCTCCACCGCCTCACGCACAAACACTCGTGCTCCAGTTTGGGGAGGCTTCATTACAACCGCACCATAACGTTAGCAATTGGTGCCAGTTTGGTCCCCGGTTCTAGATCGATCCATTCCGATAGGTTGGGACACTCTGCCTGATTTGCGATCGTGGACCGATCTTTGCGTGGCGTGACGAGCACAGTTGTTAGGTGTTTCGCATATTAAATTACACGCTTCGACCCGGTACGGCGATTGGTGATAAGAGACGATCATCGCATGTTTCCTCTTAAAGAATACACGAGGATACGAGCGTTGGTTTGCTTGAGCAAAGAAGTCCTTATGGGTAGAACACAAGCGAGCCGACAATGAGGCGATTGGAGACAAGAGGTAAAGGCTAATATTTACCATTTGTATAATTTCATTCCATTAAAGTAATTTCTTTCAAATCATGTTTGAAAATCAAACGCTATTAAACGACGCAAACGCTTAGCGCTAAATCATCCTCGGAAACCATCTTTTCTTGCAGGGAGAGGTTTTTGCTTTAAAAAGCACGTTTCAAATTATAAACAATCTTATCCCTTCCAATCAGTAGCTTTTCCATTACGCTTTGAACTGCTGGTGTACTTAGCTTGAGCAAACAATTTATTGATATTAATTTCGATTAATAACATCTTCGAACCGTAATCGGTCGTTATGTGAAAGCAAAAGGCCGTTCTGTTTTTAGGAAAAGGAAAGGCACCTCTTCGGTTCCAACAAAAAAAAACACAGAGAGCAAAGAGAATGCGCTCTACAGATACAGTAGAAGGTTGCAGATTATGATGAAAACACAAAAACAAAACTCCTGCCACGTTTATAAGCTTGACCGCGTCCCAAGAGTCCAAGGAAATCGTTACCGAACGGTGAAAAATCGGAAGACGAAGAGTCAACCCTGGGTGGGACCAAATTATGAACCCAATTTAAGCCCCTGCAATATTGGAGCCGGCGCAGCAAACAGAAAATCTTGCCTCATCTTTTGCAAATAATGTTAAAACAGTAAAAAATAAACCCATAAGCGCTTTGGGGCCGTGTGCATCAGCACTGGCCGATCCATAATCAGCCAAAAAACCCTACCGAATGGTGGTTCAATTAAGTGTCATTAATTTATGACGTCTTAATGTTTACCTAACCGTTCGCGCACGTACAGCGAACTTGCGCTGCTGCTAGCAGGACGAACGCTACTCGGGAAGGGCTTACCTTTATTTACTGTTCCGTAACTGTAAAGTTCGGCCGTAATCTTTTTATTGATCGTTAATCGGTAGAGGGGGACTTTGAACGAGAGGAAATTATTTGAAATTTTATTGTTACCGATCGAGGACGTTTTGGGATGGGTTTTCGGGCTGCAACCTGTGCAGAAACAAAAAGTAAGCCACATTATTCTTGCAACTTTCGAATCACATCCTTTCGCTAGAAGGGTAGAAACAGAATGGAAAGTTTGCCCGAGAAAAGGGGAGGCAAGCTTGTTTTGGGCTGAGCATTGAATTTACTTTTTTCATAATTTAATTTACTTCTGATCACGATTCTGGTTGGTGATGTACATGATTTGATTTTTCAAGGAATAAACTTATACAGTTTGCTACAAATGAACAGTTTATCAGTTTTCAATGAGAATGTTACGGGTGATCCTGTGCGAAACAAAAACTCAGCTGTGTAATTGAACCATCTTGGTATTCTTTCTTAGCTTTAAATCGATTTGATGTAACGATTCCTTTTACTCCGACTGTCAATAAACAGATCATACGCCGGCATAAATTGCGTACGTTTTCCTTCGTCCATGTAGCAACTTAAAGAGAGGTTGTGTTCTGCTGGGAACATATTTTTGTAATATGCAAATTTGGTTTCACTCCACTGCACTTTCCCAATCCCCACCGCTCAGCCCGCTTGTTGCTAAACGATAATTGAGGGTCACGTCGCTGTTGAAATGAAGTGTTGAAAATGGTTTATTTCGACTGCACTCGCGAATGCCCATTGCCACGTGAGTCGCGTGTATTCGGATGCGCTGTTCGGAAAGTTCACTCACAAAGATTATCTGTGCCAACCGTGAGGCTTTCTTCGATCGATACAACTGGCCGGCTCCAGAAAAATGGTATATTAACAATAAAAGAGCGAGGAAATTGTAAAAGAAACATGAGCAAGCTGCTGCCCTGCTGCACAGCCAACGGTAGCAAATATGCTAATGCGGGATAAGCCAATTTCACCAAGGATGCGGTAGTAATTATGTGTGTAAAGATTTACGAGCGCATGTTTTCCATTGGCACAAACTAAGTCAGCGTGAATGTCCGATGTTACACGATGCGTGAGTTTAAGTAATTAATTTTTACACTTTCAGCGCACAAAGCAACACATAGTAGGCTGGGAACGCGTCGGTTCCAGCGTGTTCCGTTTTTTCACGTTGGCGAATTGGCACTCAAGGTGACGCTTGACGTTTTGGCTGTGTGTAAAGCTCACAACTTGTGCGTTTCACTTCACTCCGTGAATGCAATTTTCTTTGACATACTAGTTAGCAAAGAATGCTGCTCCTTTTTTGTGTTTCTTAGGAGCCGCAAATTGATAATTAACGCTGTCTGTGAGCGGTTATGGCAACATCCATGCAACCGTTACAATCAGCACCCCCCAGGCGTTCGGTTTCTAATTAGGTGGCTTGCAGAGAATTGCCTATTGGAGTGTAATAAAAATGCGAAAATTAAATGTCATTTTAAGGACCAATTTCCAAAATATTTCATAATGTATCTTTTATTTTCATATTGAAATTACATACGAATACTGTAAAAATTTATACACAAATTGCTGAGGAAACATGTATCCTTTATAACATTTGTATCGTTTATTATATGAAATATTTTATATCGAAACTACATAATAATAAGCAGAAAAAAGTTTATATATTAGAAGCTCTGTGTTTCTCATGCAAGGTGGTTCTCTTAAATGAACATATTTCAAAATAGGAAAATGTATATAATTCATTATTTAAAAAAATAATTATCAGCGTTTACATGTTCGATTCATTTTTATTTGTCATTAAATTGTAAAAAAAATGTTTAAAAAGCCATACCTAGAATGTTACTATAGGTAAGGTACTCATAACCATAACGCTTCAATAGTCATAATTCACAAAATTGAACATTTATTAAACCCAGCGTCAATCGATTGGTGAGAAAAACGATCGATAAAATCGATTCGAAACGACGATTCACTGTATCGAGCGACCGTTAAAACGCAACAAAGTCGCTAGATTTTAATTAGCTTGAACATCAAATTGATTTCGTCAAGACCTACCACACAACACCACAACCTCAAGCCCTGCCTATAGCCGTTTTTAGTCTTTTATGTGACAGGAACATCCCATCGGAGGGATAAGAACAATCGTCATGATCACTGAATCTGTAGTAAACTTCTTGTCGAAGGGGGGTTTCCTCCCCCAAAACCCTCCGTAGTCTCTGCTACCATTTACGGTGGCCTGAACCGACCATTCAGGCAGTTTAATTAAAAATTAATTAAACCAACCATTTCTCGTAACGGCATGGGGCATACGAAGGAGTTCGCGGGCACGCAACCGGTTTCGTTTTTTTCGCATTAAGCACCGCGTTTTGCTAATTACCATAAGCCGCCCAACCATCGTCGCCGGCAGCTCATTTGCGACTCTACTCAAACGCCCACTTTAACGCCTACTGGCGGTGAAGTAAAGAGGGAAACATACACGAAACATAATTGAAATGAAATAAAAAACAAAAACCGATTTGGCCGATGCACTTTCTGGGTCCCGTGTGCAAACCGGGCCTCATCAACTGATCAGGCGCATCCTCACGTGAAATGAGAGAGCAATAAAAATAAAGCAAAAAAAAAAAAATATGCAGCTGAAATGATCACTGCGATCACTGCCGGTAGCTACATTGCGCAAGAAAGTATTCAGCTCAGATCCACCTGCGCGTTTCGCACTGCCTTTGATTTCGTTGCCATGCGATGCGATGCGTCGATTATTTTACATCGTTCTTATCACGTTCGGCGACGGTAATGATGATAATTAGCCCGTCGGCTTTCGGAGACTTTGTGACCGCTTGATGTCGATTTTGCGAGACATGCTTTTCTTCACGCGCATGCAATCGTGCTATTGCGAAAACGGGGTAAGAAACTGGAAACGAAATCAAAACATTAGCTTGCGAAAGTGTAGCAAAAGCCACCACGCTTCCACGTGGCGTGATGAGAAAAGTGAGATTAAATTAGTATTTAATAGTGATGGGGGGGCGAGGGGGTATCTCATAAATTTCGTTCTTTATTGCATAACACACTATTGCCCTTTTCCATCTCCAACCCGATGCGAGAACCAGGAAGCAGGAAGACAAACACCTCTTCATCGATGTTTGTCTGTCTCGCGATCGTTAGCGATCGTATGTAGGGATTGGGGATCCGATCGAAGCCCATAAGAAGGGTCATAATTTATCCGTCCGTTAACGTGCGACAAAAGAAAGAAAAAAAAA
>JXWZ01012985.1:0-17473 GCA_000956215.1 Anopheles farauti No. 4
ATACCCAACGTTAATCTCAAGTTAAAACATGCGTGGTTTAGCAATATTGCCATCCAAGCAGCTGATTCGTTTAGAATCCGCAGCTCAACACCTCGCGGATTTCTTTCCATACAAATGGGAACGTTCGTTCCCGAAAGCAAAAGTTCATTCGTTACGCGCGCGATGCAAAGTCACTCAACCGAACGTTAATTCAAAAATGAGTTCCCAATGAACCCCAAATGGCAGCGGCGACGAACGGAAATTCGTCGTTCGAAGTTCAGGCTGCGGGTGAATAGTAGAATGTAGCGATACACAAGCATAAGTATTTGTGGTCATCTCGCTCGTTTTGTTAATAATATGCAATTGACACGCTTATGCGTGTTCAAATGCGAAGAAAGTGAGTGGTGTGAATCAGATTTGCGAATGATTCTGCACAATCACGCACACTAACTATTAATGCGCGATGAGGTAGGCTAGTGACGTCTGTAATACAACACGCGTGGCTTCGCATCTTACTCGTTCTCTACTCGAGTAAGGCTTCTGTCTCGAGAGCGAAGTAAACAAACCGACGAAGATTTACTTTTATAAAACAAAATTTTTGAGCTCTATAAAATGATATTGTAGAAGCGCAGAAGCTGGTTTGTTCCAAGTGATTACGATGGAACAGATTTTGTGTTTCAATTTCAAACCGGATCCAGATAGATCGTATCCAATCTCTCTTGCCAGTGAATTTTTTCACTTCTACAACCGAAGTAATGACATAAGTGAATAATTTGTTCATAAATAATATCTATAGATTATATATGCCTTGTAGATCATTACTTAAACGGAAGTGAATTAAAACATAGTTGTACATAGGAAATATACCTTTTTGAGACACGGTTTTTGGTCGTCTTCTATTGCGCTGTTGGATATCATCATTGGAGGAATTACTCTCTGAAAAAAAATCATAAAATAAACCATCACACGATTTCCTTTCTTGAATTAATTCCGTCAATATTTTCATTCAAGCAGGCTAATAGTAGCTAACCATTTGTATTTCTTTGAAAGAACAACAAAATAATTACCTGTACTTTCTTCTGTAGTGACTGGACAAACCGGTTGCGATGATGACTGATGCGGCGAGACTGCTTGGGCCTGCTCTTGATTTTGCTGTGCTTTACTTTGGTCGTTTCGTTTTGTGTGGTGACCACCTCCAGTACCACTGGAATTTCCGATACTAGAAGCTGTATTGCCATTACTTGTAGAACAGGATGAACCGATGTTGCTGTTTATGGCTGTTATCGAAACACTTTTCTCGCTATAGCCCCGATTATTCCGATTACTACGTGAATCTATATAGTAATTGACGCCAACGTGTTGTTCTCTTCCTACTCTTGACCTGAAATCGTCTTCGTTATCCGTGGCGCGACGAACTGAAATCAACAAAATATATAATTTAATATTATAACTTCGATTCAGCTACCATTGAAGCTTTAGCATAATTATTCTCTGCGATTTAAATACCCTTTAAAAGTAATGTGACAAAGGTACAATTTATGCGGCCGTGTTCATAAGCTAACAAAACCAAGTAACTTTTAAATTTTAAAATACTCAATAGCTGATAAGTTTAATTATGGTATGGTAGTATGGAAGAATCGTAGGACTTGCGACCATTATAACAATCAGCCCAGCTTGCTGGGCTTGGCCATAAAGAATCATTTTAGCTTATCTCGTTCTCTTTTTCCATTTGGTCCATAAAATCAAAATAACTAACTGTGCGGCATATTAGCTTTGTTCCCATTATTCTATGTTAGTTCCTGCTGTAATGAATCATTTCACTATACAAGTTGAGATGAAAACAAAGTAAAACGCCATATTTTATCATTTTTTGCAATTGTATTAAGTAAAAATGTCGAAAATAACTAGAAATTTCAAAATCAATCAATAAATCATTAAATAACATTTTCAGTGAACATCCCAGACAAATAAACAATATCACTTTGTTTGTTCACAAACTGCTGGATAACGACTGCTTTCTCAAAGTAGAAAACCAGATTCGATTGTTTATCATTTCCGACTAAGCGAAGAAGATTTTTGTGATTCTAACATTTTCGTGAGCATCGGTAAAATGCTGAAGGGCTTGTGGTAAAATGCTGAACAACCGCTTGTGGTTTTCCAATCAAATATAAAGAAATTATGCTATCACGCTTGTATTTCATATCAGAATTTTTTTTTTCGTAAAAATCCAACTAAAACTTTTTGTGCGCTTGCAAACAATATAATGAATGTCACTGGAATAAATATGACAACTGTCGGACGAGCGGTTCAGAAATAACAGCAATCTGAAGTTGGTTACAGTTTTTTCATATCACCTTGTAGTTTTAAGGCTTGTGGAGTTCAGGTTTTTAAATTATATATTTATCAGGCTTTACATAACCATCTTCACTTTTAAATCTTTGGTATGTATCTATGGTCTGGTTTCATTTATGCAATTTATATGAAATGCATAGGCTTTGTTTTCATTATCTCGTATAATTTCGCTGATGTTTCTTTAGGGACGCTTTGGCAGCCTACTTTTCAGGACAGGATAAATATTTCTTATTTCAAAACAAAAGATACCGCAATTTATTACTTTAAAATTTTTATCCATCACCCTTCAACTTTCTGTACTATGAGTAAATGTGTTATAACCAGTTTTCGGCAACTAAGTACAGCAGTTTTTTTAAAATAAATATAACTTAGTTTTCATATTTACGCCTCTTTATACCATTCCTATAAACAATGTTTTTGTTTGTGTATGCCATACACACGCCATAAACACGAATGCCAATGTGTATGCCATAAACATGAATTTTAAGAGATTTTTTCATAAACAAAAAATCAAATTCCAAATTTGTGCAAAATAATAATAATTTAAAAAGTTTATATATTTGCGACCATAAGGTAACGCGTCGGTATGTTGTTTTGTTTCCTACTGTTCCTCGTTCCTGGTTAATGTGTGAGCGCCCGATATTAAAATTCTTTTGCACAGCCGCATTGTGCGACCATTTTGAAATGTATATCGCCTCACACAGTACTGCAACTTTGAAATGATCAAGTTTGAAATTTACTCAACTACTAATTTAACAACCATCTTAAATAACTTTTTCTATGCCTAGTATGACTCGCATTTCTTGTCTTGTTTTATACAAAACCTACGTTCGTTGCAAGCCACTTGCCGGCAATATGTTGTGTCACTTGCCGGAAAACAAATCAGCTTGCGCTTCCTCTGTGGATGTACGCCTTGGTGCAGTTTTCCGTGATCCTTTTTTTTGTACTGCGATGACCACAGCATCGTACTATAACGCGTATGCGAGATTTCACACAACATTACCTTGTCCCCGGCAGTTTTCGGGAAAAATACGAAAGTGATAGACTCATAATAGAATTATACGAGAAGGCATACCCGAATGCTCTGTACGAATACTTCACTCCTATGATAGTTTGCGTTGCTTGCACATAGCTTTTCAAATCTTTTATTGAGCTTAGGTTACTTATTAGTTTAGTGTGTAATGGATGAACGACATCACACAAAATCGAAAATTGAGCATGCAAGAGTAATTTCAAGTATGCATGTTTCACTCTTATTATTATTAGGACTGCACCTTTGTATTCACCCCACTTCGTTTTTGCCCATCAGTTTGCATCCCTAAAATGTTATAAGTGAAAATTTCAGAAACTATCTACTGATCTTTGTAAGCAAAGGCAGTAGGAAGTGCACAGGACTGGAACAGTCTGAAGTAATCAACGTAAAGTAAACATTGAGCATCATTAACAGCCATAGTGACATAATTAAAAATCAGGGAAAGTAAGGGATCAAATGCCGCTTGTAAATCTGTATACACTGCGTCCAGTAGAGTAAAAAAGAAATGGTCGCAATCACACCAGCTCAAATTTCTGTGTGTTAATTTAACTAAATAACTACCTTAATTTGTGGTATTCGAGAAATTAAAATGTTTTTTAAGTTTATCAATTTAATGTTTGGAATCTCCCAATCTTCCAATTGTTCTCAATAACACCGTAGAAGACGACGTGTGCGATAACGGGAGGGAAGGAATATCACGACATGCTGGTAAGTTTCACAACTCAAAGTATGCGTTCTACGTATCAGCTGCTTTTGAATCCGATTGCACAAACAATTGAAACGCCCCTCAACTAAGCACCGCGGTGGCTACGTTGCCGTGGAGTCGTTTTTTACTGTTACTTGGTCCACCTATGTTCGGCTATAACGATCCGAGTGCATTTGCGTTTTTAATTGCCTTTCTGTAGGCCTCCTCGAGATGATCCTTGAACTTTAGTCTATCGTCGATGATCCTTGGAAACCATGAACAGGGAATAACTGTTCCCTTTATATTGACCTCGTCCACAGACTAATACCGAGTAATCGCTCGCTATCTGCATAACTTGTTTATAAGCGAAGCCATAATGCTTTCGAGCGATTTAGACATAAAGCTCGGGAAAGTGAACCATTTTGCTCTACTTTATTTTTCTTTTCAAATTTAACCTCGCCCCTACATAAGCTGCTCTCAGTTGCTCTTTAACTGTAGTTGTATTCTGTTCGGTATCGCTCGATAGAAGAGTTTCATTAAAAAACTCACAGGCAATCGGATGGATTCCTTTTTTGTTCTTTGGATGAATTGTAGCTCTCGACAGTGCTCTGATCGGCTCCGCAACACTCTAAATAACCGATATAACCGCAATAACCGATTCTCCGAATATAATTTCACTCACTCTCGATTACCCCCAGGCTTCGCCCAACAAGCATCACGACTAGATTTTCCAGCATCCCGCTGAATCTGTTGGGCTCTTAGCTTACAGCGTAGCGGCTACACAAGTACACTCTATTGGTTTCAGCGATGGCAAACCCTTCGAAGATGTAGGTTGATGTGTTCTGTATAGTGCCCAAATTGCTACCATCCCTGATTTGGCCGAACCCCAGCCGAACTCTCAGTGGTTTACGTTAATATGGATTATGTGTTGTTAACGATTTGTCGACCATTCGGCAGCGAGGTTCATTTTTGGTGCATATATGAACCTGTTGGTCACAAAACGCATTTAGCAGGTTTGTGACGGCTACGGGTAAAGTGGCCTTTTTCACCGCAGTCAGTCCCTTGCAATCTCGGCTAATGTGATCGTTTACTCAGCATCTAAAGCCTCGTCTCTTTTAGAAGGAGAATCCGTATTGTAGATCTGGACCATTCCACTTTCACCCTACTTGCTCGAACTATGACTGACATAGTCCTACACTACTTTTGCTACCAACGTTACGTACGGTGTCATTAAAAGACGCCCGCAGCTTCATTTCCGAGATAGTGTCCACGATTAATTATTCCTTGAAGGCTTTCATTTGTTCAGCTGTCGTCAGAATGTCAATTTTTCAGTCTGACACAGCCCCGCCACTCTCGATCAGCATCATCATTCGACTCCCGGACCACAATCTTCAATTCAGAGCCCTTCGCGTCTGCATGTTTTAGCTTAAAAATAAAGTCATGAAGCCATTCCAAGTCATTCGAGGATACTCTCGACGTACATTCACCGAATTCTTTAAGCTTTGGGTCAACTATGCTTCCTTCGTTGTGACTATTATGGGCTCCGGTTTTGTGCGTTTGTCCACTGGTTGAGGTCTTGCCATGACTGGTGGTCTTGAATCAATAGGTTCTGCGTTTGCCACGTTTGGCCTTATGATTGCCTTCTTCCTTTTCACCACTTCAGTCCATGACTTTAATATTTCTTCCACAGAATTACGTTTGCCTGATGGGGGTTACTGAGGCCTCGATGGTTACCATGAGGGCATTGGTTACTGAAGCCGGCATGATAACAGGGCTGCTTTTTACCCTTTTGTACAACTGCTGATCTTCTAGGTCGAGGATCTGATGTCCCTGCATTTTTTGAGAATGCTGGTGTTTCAATCGGCGAACTGCTTCCGGCTCTTCAGGGTTTTTTACTCACTATTTGCGCAGCATACAAAACAGCTCGCGTTCCACACTACTAAGGTCAATAAGAATCTGTACTGCTATTATTCGATCCGTTATGTACGTGTGTAACTTCCTTATTGTTGTAAGTGTCTTGCAGTTCTTGCTGTTTGCCGCAGATCTGCGCTGCAATTACTTCCTATAGATATAGAGTTAGCGCCTAGAGTTGCCTTCGCCGGAGCACGTACTTCTTCCGCTGCTTCCTCATCTTCAATCTCGTTAACAGCTTTCCCTTTACCTTTCGTTATATATACGTTTTGCGTAGCGATTCAGCCCATCAGTTTGCGAACACTCACTAACTTTCATGTTGTTCAGACATTCATTTTTATATGTACAAACCATGTAAGCGTATTCACTACATACTGTAAAATTCATTTGAATACTGAATGAATCAATAAATATTTTCCCGTATGCACAATTTATTATACAAAATTGCTAAATAACTATCAAACCTACCAGAAAATCGTTGATTACCGCCACGTCCACCACGAACACCTCGTCCACGAATTCCTCCACGATTTAAGCGACTTCCATCAGCATCATGACTGTACGTTCGTTCCGAACGACGATTCATTGAGAAACTTGGCATAGAATTCGTACTCGAGCCTTGAATAGCACGCAATTGTTGATCGATTTCCAACTTTTCTTGACGCAATTGTTCCACCTCCTACAAGTTATGTAAATAAAACATGTAAAAAAATCTATCTGCAGCAATTTTCCACGAATACTTTGTAAATTCAACGCCAAACGGATATAAGCAACCAAATCAAAAGCATAAATAAATTTGTAATAAGGTCCATGTGGTGTATCATAAATTGTTAAATTGTTCCAATTGTAATTATATTGTATGCACCAATAACAATAAGAGAATGCATTTATTATGTATATTTTCTACATAAAACAACCCTACTGATTTTATTCAAGCTAGTGTCAAGTTATCATTCCATCCGAAAATGATAGTCAAATCAAATAAAATGATGATTTTTGTCACCAATCTGTTTTTGATTTGCATAAAATACCCTCAATATGTGAATAACAACATAAAATGGCAAAAATGATAAATGAAAAACATGAATGCATAACATTTGCCACATTTTATTTACGTGAAGAAACAAAAAAAAAAGTAAATACGGTACAATTTCGATAATTTGGATCATACATATGCTCCTTTATCCCATTGCGTGGAATTGAAATTACTTGAATATCACACAGATAATAAATCATAGTTTAAGAGGTTAATAGAAAAATTCCCGGTCTGATATATAGAGGGCGGTTCTAAAATGAAATCCATGAAAATTGCGAATTATAGCATTGAAATTGTGAACTAATAAAAAAATCGTTATTGTAAAAGAATAGCGTTATTAGAGCATTTGAAGAATGAAATCAGCGAAAAACTACCGCATTTTCAGATGAAGAAAATGCTGTATCACAGCAGTACTATCTACCGTGTCACCAGCCAGTAAAAACGAAGACAAAAATGTACTAACTGAGCTTCGAATTACTCCGGCATCCACCGTATTCTCCAGATATGGCATCCGGCGACTATTTCCTAGTACAGGCTGTAAAGAAATTTTCGTCGAACGAAGATGTGATCGCCGAAACAGCCTAGCTAAAATCAATGGTGTGTAATAGTTCACATCATTTCACTTTCCTAGAATGTTATTGTATAATTTCTATAACAATTTCTACGATTTAAAATATATATATATTCATAAAAGTATTGTTTACTCATGAATGAGTGAGTGATGAGCGAAACGAATTATATAGCAAATCACTAACAATACTATGATTTTGATAACTGTGCTATTAATAATAATATTAACACCGTTGTCAAATATCCTTTCAACTCTACAGTAGGGATTAAGAATTTCATCATATACACACACTAGATAATTTATTATGCTTTTAATTTGGACCTTATTTTAATTATTTTAATCTTATTAGACATACAAACCTTCAGATGCATTAAATGATATTCTAGCAAAACTTTGGCATTTGCTATCGAATCAACAGTGCCGACAAAAACAAATGGTACTTGTCCTTCTTCTCGTGGTATACTAGGCTCCGGTTCATTATCTCCTTCGATCTAAACGTAATCGATAAATGATTATACAAGTAGTATACGCAATTAATTCAAATAATTTTCAATTTCATATAACTCAACATGAACAATAAAACAAATTACGAACCTTTACACGTACAACTCCACTTTTGTCAACTATTTCTTGAATAATCCTACCATTCTTTCCAATAACTTTTCCAACCAAATTCCTCGGAACCTGTAACGATTCCTCGCTGTACTCTAGCATAGCTCGAGCTTTTTTCACCGCTTCACTGGACTGTGGATTAAAACATCAATATTTTGAAAATTTCTAAAACGTTAAATCAAATTTCCCGATTTAGATTCTTTTAGGAAGATTTACTCACTTCTGCTGAAATTTTAAATGTACAAGATTTTTCTTCTAGTTCGATGTTCAACACACCATCCAACTTACGAGCAGTTTGAATGTTACCACCATGAGCTCCTATCGCGAGTCCCATCAAATCCTCTCGAACCTTAAATTCATCAGTGAATCTGTAGATATGTGACATGAAAAAGAAGGTACGATACAATTTGTTATTGTTGAAAGATTTATAAAATTATATAATTTATACCATATCATAGGACTTGAGATGACTTGTAGCACACTAATTATTGTGAAATGATACACAAACATATAACGTATACAGCCTGGATGCATATACAAAATATACATATACACAAGACATATGCAATTTATTTTGTATACGAGGCAAATGTTGCGTACAAGAAAAATGAAAATAAATTTGTTTTACGGTCGGCAAAGGATGACCTCATAATCATCATAAATGACATTCAAGCCTCTCACAAACACCAAACGAATAGAATGTATAAAAAATTACTTCATATTTAGTAATTTGAGAGGAAGCATACACAAAAAATTTCAATCGTCCAATCGTCCAACAAATCTTTATTGACAATATAATTAGTTAAACGTTGAAGATGTAGGGAATAAATAGATACTGATCGAGCGAGGATTTTGGCACAACGTCTATTTTATATGTTGGTATTTTGAGCGGATGGAGTAAACACATAAGTTAGAATTCACTAAAATTTTATGTCCACGGGTATGTCAAGCTACTTTAGTTAGATCTCCGGAACTAAAAAACGAGAATGGAACTATGCATCGAACTAAAAAACGAGATTGCAAAAAAGAAAGAACGCGCTTAAAAGCTAAATTTCATGCTAGGTTCAAAATATCCTCTGGATACATCTCTGGATACAGGAAAACTATATGCACGACGAATATAAACAATTAACCAAAATAAATATCTGTACATATCGATAAATTCACTAATCACAAAAAACAGACATGGACTTAAATTAGCTGAAATACAAGAATAGATTCGAAGCATGAATCTGATGGGTGTTCAAAATAAACTCCTCAATTTTGAAATTTGAATGCTCCCAATATAGCGTGCAACAACCCAAGGTAAAGATGAAATTTATCTATATAATTATATTTATATCATATCCAGCACGTTGTAGCGAAAAAAAACCTTTGATGCTTAGTTCATGATAATTCAAGACACATTATTTATATGAACCGGAAAAAAACTTTCTGATAATATGTTATATTATCTAAAAGCGATCGCTTAGCAACGATTGCGCATTAAATCAAACATTTTCATTTTTCATTATACTATGACGTGATAAATCGGCTACACGGATAAATTTGCACAGCCGCATTTTGCATTTTTCTCGCCGATCCTTAGAAGATGATGATTACAACATTCTCTCGTATAAGGATCTTCGAACGAAATCGAGCTGTGTTGGCGGCGCATCAAAATGCTTTATACCACTCTTCACTATGATATTCTCGTAGGGGTGGCACACATGTCTTGTTCTGTCAAAAACCGACGTCATTATCACCGGTCACATTACAGAACCAGGGATTGTAATTGTTGCGATAGCAAACTTAGGTTTGAAAAGTAAAAACAAAATAATAACTTATCGTCTGGGATCGTCATCGTTGGCAAAATCAAACAAAATATTTTGAATCGGCTTGATGCACAAACGCCGTTAATAAAATAGGATCGGAATATTGAACGACGATATAAAAAATTAGACGATGAAAATACCCGAACGAACAAAATAAATAAGTGAACAAAGTCAAACACGATCGTCGTCGACAAACATCGTACAACACACAAGCATTGATAACCGTCCACGACATGGTGCAATAATTGTGCGTACCCGACGGAACCCGACAGGATGATAATTATGAATCCTCATAGATCGGTTAACAACAAACCCATGTGGGTTAGGGATAATGATGTAATGGGAGAAATTATGAATGTTTAACACTACTTATATTTCATATAAAAGTTAAATACTTCGGTGGTAATTAGAAGATGGTTTCTCAAAAGTCAGGAGTATGATAAGTTAATAGAGGATACTGAAGCCGCATGTTGTTGCTCATTCGGTATAAAAAATGCTTTAGAAATACTGATCGAAAAGTGTGCATGTATCAGATGTGTTACCTGTATCTGGCCAGTATATTCTGAATGTGTAAGCGCTTACGAATTATGTTAGCGTATAACTCGAACACTAATAACGAAGCTTGCATAGTGCACATTTTTCCTCAAAACTAAGGTACTGGAGGGTTGAATCAAATAAAATAAGAAATTAGGGATGGATAGGGATGGATACCTTAACTTTAGATGAATGAAGATGAATTCATTATCTATTTCATTGAATGAACGCGATGAATCTATAAATGATCAGTCGATGGTCGACGCTATCTGCTTTAATTTAATAAAGTTCATTTTAAAAGAAAATAAACTCCAATTTAAGTATTTATATTGGGATGGGAGTCTCAAAAACATCTCAATTGGTGGATGATGGTTATCCATCTGCAAAATTGGAGAAAGGGAGTTAGAGACAGGTTATATTGTAGACTATTATAAATACTGCGCTATTTACGAAACCAAATTTATTGTATAAACAGAAGATATACCTGTATCTTGGTTGAGATGATTTTCCATCAACGAAAATAACCGCAAAAAAAGAGCAGCTGGGACGACAAATTCGTTTTGTGAGGATATTCTGGGGGAATATTAACACTTTCAGTATCAGACCCTAAAACAAAATCCTCAAAATCATCTTAAAAAAACTAAAACTAAAACAACAACTCATCCTTCTCTTGTAAAGTGATTACAGAGACAGCGGCGAAACCGACAATATTTTTCCTTTCTTATCCCTTATTTGTTACTTGTACTGATAGCCAATAAGAAATAGGATCGAAGGCATGAATAGTCTGGCATGAAATTCTTAAGTCTGATCTGGTTAACGTGGTACTAAAAGAGTTGAAATCGCCTCCTATAATCACGAGGCCTTTCTCTTTCAGGTGTGCATTAAATCTATATCGCCAAGCAATTAATTTAATACGTCAGACTAAAATACGAATTTTGATTATTTACCTATAGAGGTAAATGCAGAGTTCAGTCGCTAAATCGAGTTGATTGAAACCAGTTAAATAAATATTTAATATTGAGCAGGCCGCCCGGTGGTGTAGTGGTAGCGGCGCCGGTCTTTCACACGACAGGACCGGTACCATGATCCCATTCGGACCGTCTCCCCCTAGCGAGGAGTGACTAACCAGCTATGGTGGTAAAAATTAGTCTAGAAAGCCAGTAAAATGGCAGGCATGACTTCGGTCGTTACGCCAAATAGAAGAAGAAGAAGAATATTGAGCAGACATAACATTAATGAAGCATGATAACACATGGTTAGCAAACACAGTTACAATGCCTATTCATATTAGTTTAGTAGCATTAAGTTAACTTTGAATTTACGAAATAATCACACTACTTAGTGGATTTCTCCAATTTTTTTATGAGTGCGGTTCGGTTTGTCTAGTTTTGACAAAGTTATTAGTTATTTAGTTCGTTTGGTACAAAATAAAGTTGTAATTCATGAAACAAAAGGCGCTATTATTATTTAAAAAATACTACTCCTTTGCGCTAATTCACCTCAAGAAAATTTGAAAGGTATCAGAAAGGTTGAACATGAATTTCGTTATGGACTGAGATAAACTAAATGAAACCCACTATAAATTATCGATACCATCTTGACAATATTCTCGATAGGTACTATTGAGTTTGAAGATATTGTACTATCACACTCGTACAAGTTCGGGATTCATCAGATCCATATGAATCCCAAATGTTTGAAAAATGGCATTTCACACATAGATTGAACAAATCAAAAACGCAAATCTAAAAATATAATAATTATTGCAGTAGCAATCTTCTTCTATTTGGCGTAACGACCGAAGTCATACTTGCCGTTGGCCGGCTTTCTAGACTGATTTTACCACCATAGCTGGTTAGTCACTCCTCGCCCCTCGGGGAAACGGTCTGAATGGGATCATGGTACCGGTCCTGTCGTGTGAAGACCGTTGCCGCTACCACTACACCACCGGGCCCAAGTAGCATTACAAAACGATATTTACGCCAAAGAAACATACGTTCAATCAAACGCACTGCAAATCACACCAGCCCAAATTTAATGAACTTTTTCTCTGAAACAAAACATAGTTCATAAAACAGTAAAAACAGTTACAACTATTAACATACGTAAGTATACAAAAATAAATAAATACTGAGGTATTATATATCAAACCAGTGGTAATATATGTAGAGAGATAAAGCGATAGGATATATTATATAAATTTAGAGTTATAAAAAAGTAAATCTACTCATAGAAAACACTGGTATCTGGTAAATTAACTGCTTGGATATCTGGTAAACTTATTTGTTCCACTTTTGTTGCACCACCTTTTCGTTGCATTTCAGTAAAGTAAAGTAAAGATTGTATTTCTAAACACGGTTCGTGATAAAACACACAGGCAATTGGTTTGTGAAATTAATCAACTAACTAACAACTAACATAAATGTATTCCCTTCGTAAAACGCCAATAAATTCCGACATTAAATTTATGATTTCCCCAAAACATGGAAGATTTCTCATATGCACCAAATAAAAATCATCCTTTATCTTTTGCCGTGGAGCTGAATAAGCTGTTTAAATGTAATGCACTGGGATTAAAACCCCAAATGCATACAATTTATTTGCATATAGATGAAAGCACAAAATATTTTTAACACATGAAACGAAACCCACTGTGTGTTTGCTGCCAAACATGGTGTGAGCAGGAAAACGTGAGGCTCATCAAAAGGTAAGGCATTTGATAAGGTCTGATAACTACACATATTTTTAGAAAACATGATAACATATTTGCAAACTATTATGGAAGTAAACGGCAATGTTTCAGATTAAACATGGATTAAATGCATGCCGCAATTTTCCGTAGGCGCTCTTTTTCATAATGCAAATATGGCGCAGTGGTTAAATGTAAAACACATCTCTCTACGCCGCATGCATGTGTCGACACTATAAGCAAATACCATCGCTCACCTTCGATTGCTTCAACGTTTCCCAACTAGACACACGCAGACATAGATTTCCTAGCTTCTTTTTAGTTTATTCTCGTATTTAGCACACTCAAAGCGTCGACACGTCAATCGATATGTACCCTAACCCCCCAATTCCGTGAAGATGAAGGATTATCCTTATCCTGATTGGATTGGAAAAACGTTTGTACAAGGTACGAAGTTTGTAACATCATTTGTTGTATATGTCTTTATAATTAATGAATAAATTCGACCCCTTCGATCTGCAAATCGAACTAAAATTTAACCTCTTACTAATTTTTATCATCAACGAATTTATTTCTGCACTGATCAAAATATCTGTACTATTAATCAATTGTTTCTATATGTTCTAAACTACAATACTAAAAAACATTATTCTAATATCCACCCACTAATACATTGGAGCATTATTTTAAGAAACGACAATTCTATTCCTTGTAATTCATCGGTTGAATTTAGAAAGGACTTTATTCTTGTATTTTCTTCCGATGCAGTTTATACATAAGCACCTCGGATAGTTCCCCGAAATGTAATACTGATTCAAACATTGAAGCTATGGATGAATAGCCATATGGAAATAGTTGAGTGCTCTGCCTCTTGCTCTCTTTGCTCCAGTACGAGATAGTTAAAATAATGTGTTCTGTTTTATGCTACAATTTCAATTTTTATATTTGGGGTCAATCAAGTAAATCAAGGAAAGACACGCGGTGCGGTAGGTTTACTAACTAACATGATTAAAATAGTGGAATACATAAAGCACAATTTGGCATACATTACAATCTTTAACTGCATAAAACTAACGTTCTATTTTTTCTATGAAATGAATATAACTTTATAGGACTCAATGATTCGATTGTTCGATGTGACCAGTATTTTAAATTAAGGAAACACTCATGCATCTCAAAACAAAAATGAAATACTCTACCTATAGGTCGTTCATCTCGAATCCTCCATATTAGGCAACTTTATCGCACCGCTTTTAGTTTATGAAATAATTGTAATGTCCTTAACTAATACTTCTCCTTACTGTTATAGGGCAATTAAGCATAAAATTAAGTGAAACAACATTAATTATTCTGTTCGCTGAGTATTCGACAGACCAATGCTTTTATCATGAAGTCACGGTTAGGTAAATGAGAATACTGACTGTCTCTTGATAACAACGTGAGGTTGATTCATTCGTTCATTTGAAACAAGTTTGGTTTAAACGCAGAAATTCCAGTAATGTCTAGTTTTAAAGCTCTACCAATTCATAAACAGAAAATTCCCATCGTTTGAAATATTTCTAAATCTAAATATGTAAATATATCAGTTTAAGAATAATGATGCAATATTAAGTTTCTTTTTACAATATTTTCGTAATTATGAAATGTATTATACAACTCACCCTCCACAACTCTGCAATTTCGTAGACTCTAGTTGTCGAGCTGCTTCTTCAGTTCGTTTCAATAACATAACCTATAAAACAAAGAATATTTTAAGAAAAGAACAGTTCATAGAAGAAAAAAAAAAGATTATTATAGAAAAGAAAAGGCAAAAAAATCTTACTTCAAAGAAATAGATTATTATAGAAAAGAAAAGGTAAAAATGCTTACTTTTTGATTTAAGTTTCGGAAGTGCATGTCCTGTATCATCATTGCTCGCCGTTGCGTTGCTTCAGTACGAGAAATTACACGTAAAACTCCACGTTCCGACACATAGCGACAGATGGCAGCTTGTATAGTCTTCTGAAATTCTTTGTGAACACCTTCAATTTTTGCACTTGGCAATTAAATAAATTTAATGATTAACAATATTTTCAAATTAAAACGTCCATGTAAATTAAAATACTTACTATTCCTGTACTTCCTCTGGCACATCGATCTCAAATCGATGAAAAGTTTTCTCATTGATTGATGAATTCGGGTTAACAGCTCGAATCCGATCCGTATTCACAATTTCCGTGTAACTATTATCCCAGCCAAGATACTCGACAACGAGAAACTCCCCTTTCATCATCTAGAAGTTGATAGAGGAATGTTTGCGCTTGGGTTTCTGCTCGTTATGATTGTTTGATTTTTTCATGGTTGGTTGTAAGATGCTGCTGATAGCGAAACGTAGTTGTCTATCCTTACCTCTTCCTGATATTTTGGGTATGATCTTAGATAAATCAAACATATTATAATCTTACCTTAATTACCGCTCGCCACCAACCACATGCTTCATTTTCATGAGATCGAGAAAACACTTCGACTTCCATACATTCGAAGAAAATGTCACAGTTCTCACTCGGTGGTAATCGTACTTGATTGAAGGGGAACTTTGATTCCTCTTGCCAGCTGAAACAGAAAAAAGTTAAAATAAACCATAATATCTAAATCCATCCATCTAACAGCAAACTATCCTTTAATCCTTTAATCCTTTAATCGAACATTAGTACAATAATCTGCACTGCTATGTCCAGAAAATATATACGACAACGAGTTAGCACTCATCGTATTAAATTTTGCTTATATTTTATACAAATGTTGCTTCCTAGTTCATATCATACTTACTCGTTCTCGAATTCCACATTGACCCCATCATCAAAAACATCGGTTACGATACCCTGTAAAATAAAACATTAAAACGTAAAATAAAAAAAAATTCTTAGCTTGTTACATTTAAATATCCACAAAATGTTATAAACACATGTAATTTTCAAGGCAAGAATAGAAATGAATTTCCTCAAAACAAATATTTTAGATTTGGTACAATCGTTTGCAACTATAAAATGAACGGGACGGATGATAAAAGTAATTGGTATCAACTAAATGCGATAAAAGTATGACTCAAACATTTGCAGGATTATTTACTGAAATTTGGATCCTAAATATTATAGGTACATATTATGCACATCCAATGAGTTCGCCGCTATTGGCATACGCCCTTACGTTTCATTGATTTTGGTATGGGTCTAGAAAATATGAAACAGTATGATTGGTAGAAAAAGACACACACAAAGGTTATTGTTTCTTAAGTTGCTACCGGTAAATAATGACGACTTTACCATAAGGCATTACTTCCCATCAAACTGATAAAACAGGACAATGAACCAACAAATTAAGGATAACTGAATGTTATTCAACCTTATACTAAAAGCGTGCTAAAAAAGGAACTTCTATCACACTTGATGTAATCACATATTCGGTGAAACGAATAGCTAGCTGCAGCTATGATGCACCCAAGCACCTGAGGAAAGCTCTTTCTTCTAGAACAGAAATGACTACCAAGCGATACTGGATAAACGACGAAATTCTTTAGTTAGAAAGTCCACGCAATAATAACCTTGTAATGAGCACCATTATCACCGCATACTTCTACCGCAAGTTCGTCCATTTTGAATTATCTACAAATATAATTATAAATCTGCTATCAGCCTCTTTTTTATTTGCAGCAGAGCTCACGCGCTTCGGCTTTACTGTAGAGGTGTAGCAAAACGGTGCTAGGGTTCCGAATGAAATAGCAAAGAACAAATGCGATCCGATCCCAAGGTAGTTAGAAACGAGCTGAAGGTTTTGCTCAGGCAGCGCTCTGTCACCTCTCGAACAAGACCCGGCAAACAATTAACAGCTAGTTTGTTGGCAATAGGTATGTTGTGGTTAAAGGTTGAAACGGGGTGAGGAGTACAAAACATGAAAGAGTGTGCAAGAACGTAAGAATGTGTTTGAGTCTCTGGTACAATTTTGAGTTGGTGTTCGTGTTTTAGATGTTTGGTTCAGACGAAATGTATTTCTATTTCGCTTCAACCATCCACGTTTCCTTTCTAACCGCCGCGAAATATTGCCACAAAGCCAGAACCGAAGTGGCATTCGAAATGTTAACAATTTCATCTAAGTGTTAGCATTGTGAAGCGGTATTGATTTCACAATGCTAACACCTAGCGGTATTGAATCCAAAGACGTTGAGAAGGCACCTACATTCGACGCCGCCATATTTGATAGTTGAACCACGGATCCCTCTAG
>JXWZ01012987.1:0-15570 GCA_000956215.1 Anopheles farauti No. 4
TGTGTGCGCTTCCCACAGGCCAACCTCGATCGCACACACAAACCTCTCGCCCGGGCTAGATCGACCGAACGCTTAGATTCTAGTCTAATGATGGGGAGGAGAGTTTTTTTTTCTTCTCTAGCTTGCTGCTTGCTTTGTGCGTTTGCCTCAGCGCTCTTGCTCAGGCTCAACCGACCCGACCGTCCACTCACTCCCCCTTCCCCTCCTCCCATCCTTCCCCACCCAACTGAGAAGCCGGATTCGAGCCGCATTACGGTACTTTTCGTTTTCAATAGCGCGCTCACCTCAGCAGGCGCGCGTTTAGCCTATTTTTGCAACGGACAGTTCATTGACTCCCGGCGCGCTGGTGGTTCTTCGCTCGTTTCGGGTGCTCGGGAGTGTTCTTTCTCACTCTCATTTCCACCGGACCGGACCGGTGCGGACCGGGTGTGATGTGGACGGGACAACCGACGGAGCCGGAGCCCGTTGTTTGTGGCTCATTTTCACACCGGCCGAGACATCCATCCGGCCGGGGGGAGGAAGGGGGGGGGGGCAGGGAGACTTCTCCCAACGCTGCAACGGGATACACAAATCACTGCCTGCTGAGAAAGATGAAAACGGGAAAAATGGAAAAAAATCCTCCCCACCCTTCCCGCTTGACTTCCCGGGGCTTCTCTCCGACCGAGCCCGAAATCCACACCCGGGAAGTGATAAAGAAAGCTAGAAAGCCCAACATGAACACACACACACACACATACAAGCCCCGGGCGGCGGTGAAATTGGGAATCAAAACAGAATTTTCTTTTCTGGAGCAATGAACTCGAGCGAACGGTCGCTCGCACCAAGCGAAATGAGAATAAACGAAAGGCGGTGCAAAGCGAGCGAAAACCGAAGCGGCTCGATTAGAAATTAGCGTGCGGGGTGGTTCGCTTCCGCCTCAGCCCCAGCCAGGGGTGGAATCTTCGGGAACTACGCGCAGGAAACGGAACGCGCCTTGCTGGAGGTGATTTCAATTTCGGTTCGCTTGCGTAAACAAACATGTACGCGTGCGTTGTGAGTTGTTACAGACCAATGGGATCTTTGTAAAAAGACAAACGCAATTGCGCACTCGCGCACTTCAAAAAGTTTCGGAACTGGTGCCAAGTGGATCGTTGCCTGGCATTTGTCACACTGGGTGAATCATTTGATTGACACCAAGTCGAAGGGTAAACAAGACTGGCGCCGAATATAAATTCAATTGATTGAATACTGCTGTAGCTTTGTGAGAAGAAAGTGAAGTTATGATGACGCAAAAAAGACCGAAATATGATTCAAAAGTGTATTTTATTTTTAGTTTTTTTTCTAGGAAGCACTTATTAAGATTATATTTCAGAGGTTCGAGGGCGGCCGTAGCAATGGATCGAGGAATTAATTTTGAATTAATTTTCATTGATCTTCCAAGGTTTCCGATTTTATGTTCATTTGATTTCCTTCTAAGTTTTCTCATTTGCTCTAGTTTTTATGGACATTTTTATGGATCAGTATAATTCTTACCAGCAATTAGTGGTACCCGAAAAATACTACTCAAAATAACCAATGCTGGTCATGGAAACTTTAAGGGAAAGGTTTATTAAAAGTCATACATCTCGTTAAAAACATTTAAACAAAAAACGTTTTTAAACAACATTTTCGTCCGTTTTTATCTAAATTTATTTTCAACGTGTGTTAAAATGATGATTTATGGTGAAAATAACAAACAAGTAAGTGTTCTTATCGTTATGTTTGAAGGACAAGATTTGTCCATGGCGAATAAAATAGTAAATGGTTTGCTAGCATTGTATAACAACCATTAAAAGATGTATTTTATTGGTTATTCATTGTTTACTTTTTTCAATATTTCTTGAGGTTATTGCTTTCATTATTGGTTTTATTTAATAAAACAAGTGTTCTTTTTGTTGTCGTACGCAGTGTATTGCTGAATATTTCCGGACCATAATACACCGCATCTTCCTGGTCCCATCAATTATTTCCTTTGTTAAAAAAAACAAAAACAAACCAAAAAATAAAACATCCTCGTTTCTCGCTCAAGAATCGCACCACTTATCGTTGCAATCAACGCGTAAATAACCTTCACTTGCTTCAAATGTATACACCCTTCGCTTTCTCATTTCGATCAACACGTGATGGTCTTTAGATCATTTCTTCCAAACAACTTCATGGAGACGCCCGGTTTTTACGTATCCGAATATATATTAAAAAAAAAACGAACGAACACCGTTTCTCTCTCAGAACAAAACTGAAGCAGACGTGAAAAAAAAGCGAAAATAAAACCTGTGCTGCATGATTGTTATAAATTGCACAGCACATCAATTTACCCACAGCACCTCGCCACACCAACACTGCAAGCGGCCAATCGTGTCCTTTCCGTTCCTCGTGCAGGACCTGGGCGATTGCGCCTGCGGTAATTATTTGCTGCATTTCGGGAATAAACAAAAAAAACTCCGGTTCCTCAAAAGCTTTTGTGTGCGCAGAACCTTTCACTTGCGCTTGCGTGCTGCTGCGTGGAACGGGGCGCCCACGGACGTTCTTTTGCTGCGTCCCACTCTCGTGCGCGTTCCACCCGAGAACTTGTGGCGGCCCATAAACGGACACACGCACCCGCTTGTAGCTGCGTCACGTTGGCGATAGTCCGGGTAAAATGACGAAAGCGATGGCGAGAAAGAACGAGAGAGAGAGAGAAGGAGAGGAAGGTAGGAAAAAGACTCTCCTCCCCCCCTCCGCACCACGGAAAGGGTGAATGCGGTGAAACGAAAGCCTCGCGATCGCAAAGTAACTGTAATGTAACAGTGAATTTTGTAACACAGATAGATCGGGCGGTGATGATGACGGGCGAGAAAGCGAGACGCATAGCGGCAGTAAAGCAAGTTAAGCGAGTTTTTCCACCCCTCTCAAAGGGGAGGAAGCAAATGTGCTTTCGGTGGTTGCCCGTTCGCTGCGCGTGCTTGTGATCGCGCGCTCTCGTGTGCCCGTGGAACCGACACAAATCGGCGACATCGGGTGGGCCATTCTTCTTGAGGGAAGCTTAGAAGCCGTGAGGGGTAACCGATCATGAAAGAGAAAGAAAGAAAGAGAGAGAGAGAGAACGAGCGGGAGAGAATGGAAAGGTAGTGCTACTGAAAGATTTCTGCTACTCGAGGTCGTTGACTTTTCGATCAAACCGTCGTCAGCGTCTTCGTCGTTCGCCGCGTTTGGGTGGATGCTGGGGGTGCAAAAACCCAACCGGAGGGATAGCTAGACACGACTAGATCGAAGAAGCGGAAGATATTTCCGAGCGCTAAGCGGCATCAACCTTCCGGGAAGCGGTGTGGAAGACCCGCTGTCGGCTAATCGAGAATAGAACGGTTCTCGCTCAAATTGCACCCTCGCTAGCGGTTCTAGACCTTGGCCGAACGTAAGAACCGGGCCTTAAAGGGCCAAAAGATAAATGATCACACAGCGCTCGGCTTAGCAGAACCGAGCCTGCCGTTCTAAGAAAAACGTTACCGTAGCCAACGCAGCAGCGAACGATGCAAATTGACGATTAATCATTTCACATACATTTAAGCAGCAGCCGATTTCGTGAGCCGCGAACGCTCACCGAACGGTGATGACGTGACCCTTGGCGTGGTTCGAGAAATCGAAATCGATGCTCCACGGGAGAGGACATTGTCGTTGCGGTGTCTTCACCTCCTGGCGGGTTTTCCTTAATTTATATGTTTTGCTTTCAACGTCCATCTCGCGTTGTGGTGCGTCACCGAATCGGGGTGGAAGTTACTTTCGGTCTCGAAGCAAAATGATATTTTAGAGCTAGCTAGGGTGCTAGCAAATGCGGTGGAGCGGGATGAGAATAGAATAGAGTACGTCATGTACGATTTGGCGTAGTGTTGCAAACTTTTGCACATGTTGTAAAGCGATCAAAATACGCGGAATGTGCCGAGGAAAAGGCGATGAACCGATACGAAGCATCAGAGGAGCATTTTGTTATGGAAATAATATTTTTTTAGTTTCGCCACTCAATATAATAGAAATTTTTGTTAGTTTTTTAGGTTGAATTTTGAAATAGTTTTTTTATCAAACAATTTTGTTAAAATTTAAAAGTAACTATAGATAAACAGCCTTCCACGCAGCTGTTAAAAATAAAGTATTTAAGAGCGGCTGAAGTACAACATTACCTCCAACCATCCATCTGTTGAGACCAAAATATTGAGACCACGCTTGAGACCAAAATATTGTAACTATAACTATTATAATGTCACAATTTATATGTATGATTTTGATGCGCATTGGACATTGCATACGACTAAATGAACGAAATAGGTTGAGAAAAAAGTGATGAATCCGATAAATATTTTTTGTATTTTTTCCAATCTTATACTTGATCTTTGACGCTTGATAATCATCTTTATTTTGGTTTCGATTATATTTTTTTAATTGTTTTTTTGTTATCTGTTAAATATGCAATAATTATCTAGAAATTTAAGTATCGATTTAAGTGGTTTTGTTGATCTTTATTAAATTATCTAAGCATTATATGAAAATAAAACGGCTATTTTAAGCACTTACAAACATTATCTCATATTTCTCTATTTCCCTATCTACTAAGATTTTAGAATTCAGAATTAGACAACCACAAAGCAGGCATTGAAAGAGAAAATATCAAAATAATCTTCAACATAAACGAAATTTGAACGAAATTTTTTCAAATGATTTCAATATAGGCTTATGAATGCGACTTAAAACCTGTTGTACGATATTGAAGACCATATAAATAAAATGAAGAACAAGTTTTTATTGGATCTTTTTATAAAGTTTCTCCATAGGGATTATTTTTATTTTTTCAAACAAGCATTCATACGCCATATGTCCCGCCAACTCGGATGAATATTTATGACCGTCCTAATGCGGCGTTTTATTATCTCGCCATTGTTTTTCACCAAAAGTTCAAATACTGCTTCTTCGTATCCGATTCACGCATCCGCGAAATCCTGCCGTAAGGCGAACGGTTTCGTGGCCGTTGCCGCTCGCACCAGCTGGGCCGAACTGGTTGACACCGTCCGTCTAACGGTAGATTTCGGGGGGCTCGGAATCTAACGCCTTCAGCCCACGGTCATAGCAGGCGAGCGAGCTAGAACCAGTTCGCCGCCATTTTCTAGGTGAATAGTTGTAAAATAAAACCTAATCTAAAGTCACCGTTCCAGGCACAATACAAAAAAAAATAACACCCGCCAAATGCGTCTCGCAAATTCGTCACACAGCCGAACCAATCTCGTAGGCAGGGGTTTCGAGCAGAGGAGAAAGAAACGAGCGACAGCGAACGGGAGATAAAGACTCCAAAATTAAAACGCCTACACCCACCGGTTGCCTTTCGGGGTGGTGAGGCTCGGTTCGGCATCGATCAGATTGGAAACGGAATTGGCTCCCAATGCGGCCCGATCACCCAGTGACAAAACGATCGGTACCTTCCGAACGCCACGGTAGCCACCAGAACGAGACAAAAAGTGGGCTCTTCGATGCGCCGCACCGTCGCGGAGGTCATTAACATACTTTTTTTTCGGTTTCGTAATAGAAAACGCAACAGTACAATGATCCGCTGGCCTTCGCGCGTGCTTTCCTGGGCGCTCGGTCCGGCTCGGCTCGGCTTGTTGGCCGACTGCCCGCCAGGGAAAAATGGTTCATCGGTTTTATGCACTCGCTTGCTTCCTTGTAGCGCGCGTTGCTGATGTGTTGAAGTCACTGACCGATGCTGGGAGGGAATGAAGCGAATGTTGCCGAGATTGGGGAGCGTAATTGATTTCCTTTAAGGGTATATTGCTTTTAAAAAGAAAACATACGAACTCCATTCTTCTCAAAGACATTACCCCTGAAGGAATGACACACGCACCGGGAAGATCTAGAAAACGTTGAAGTATTTCGACCAATCCGTCCTATGTGTATGTGGGACACACCGAGGCCAATGCTCTATGTACGGCTGGTAATGGTGCTGTTCCGAGGATCGACGGCGTGTGCGTGCACTAATGCACCCTAGATGCCTTCAGAACCATTCGTTCGCAGTCGAGCCCTCTCGTCTGCGGCGGCCCCTCACCAGTATGGGAAAGCGTTTGCACTTACAAGTGCGCTTCCGGAATTACATGTGTAATGTCTAGCAACCCGGGAACCCGGTGATAAATGCGCGTTAGAGGCTGCTATTAAGGTCAGTTGCATTATTCGCTGACTCGCGGCGTTAATGACTGCCGCACCGTGGGCAGGAGGCAAGAAACTCTGGTAGGCTGCCCTGCTAATTACCGTCGCATCACGAGAGAATTACATAGCTGGTGGAGCGCGATTAAGTGCAGCGAAGAGGCGTTCGAGCTTGAGCTTACATGTGTTTTTCATTAAAATAAAACATACAACCGCGTGGAACGGGAGGCAAAGCCGATTGTTTAGAAGCGTCGATTGGTGGTGTCTTTTATTGGGCCTGAAGAGATATGTAATCAGTGTTAGGTTGAATTATGCAAGACCAAGACGCCTGTGTTGTAAGAAAGAAAGATATTTAAAGATGATGTGAAAACAAACACAAGTATTTTTCAAACGCTAACGATAAAATGTGGTTATTTTTAACATTACACTTAACCTAACCCCAAACAATAGTTCAATACTAAGAAAAGAAGTTTATTTTTAACGCTGACCAGGGGTAAAAAAGAGTGTCCTGAAGATTCTTTATTTTTTTCATATATGTTTTTATCCTTCTGCTAATGATTTGTTAGTTTTTTTTTTTGTATTTTACGTTTTGTAGCGAATCTAACGTTATAAACACTTTACTTTGCAAAATAAATCAAATTGGGAATTAAAAACAAGTTTACGAATAAAAAAGAAAATGAAAAAAGCCAACTACAGGGCAATTACTATCGCAACCGATAACTACATCATTTTTTTACGATATTCTTTATTCTGTTCAAGATGTATAGTTTAAAATAATCAAAATGTGTTCACAGAATCTTAATTATTTATTCATACGTTTGTAATAAATTGTTTGGTTATAAATACTAATGTTCCTTTCAAACCGTGCGCTGGAATCTATGCGAGAAATTTACTCCCGGTTTGCTAATACCACAAAACCGAAAAAAATCAATAATTTGCAAAACATTTTTAAAAATAACTTCAAAATTTTTGAATGATTTGAAATATTAAAAAAAAGTGAGAATCGAACTCAAATATATTTGAGAAATAATAGAAAAATATTTAAAAAATTTGAAATATTTAAACGAATCAAAAACCTATAAGACTGTCAAATCTAAATAAAAGCTAATGAAATGCAACAAATTAAATTAAATAAAAGATCGAATCGATTTCCTCTCACAGGAACAAACATATTTTTTCGTTAGATTCTTTTATAGATGCAATCGACATATAGCAAGCTTTGCGATAGTTCGCAAAGAAATCTTTTGTTTCTCCTTCGGTATTTGAACAACTAAGATTGATTAATAACAGATAAACACTTAATTACAACAGGTCTTTCAATTTGTAAGATTATCCGGTCAAATGGCAGGTACTATAGAAAAAAAATGCATGATTTTTTCCTATGAGTGTTTCTATTTGTTAACGATGGCTAATGCTGCAAACCCCCAACAAAGCATAACTAACCACCAGCTTCTCATTTCGAGATCATCGACCTTGAAATGGTTCTTCGGTTTGCTTCTAGCCCTTCCGTTCCGTTCCGAGGGCATAACTTCTTCCCGGTTGCATATGCGCTTCCTTCCGTACACGGATCGGTAGCGGCAGATGCACTCCATGAGGGCTAGAGCCATGGAAGCGAGGTGCGTTCTACTCGGCTGCCCACTGCACCACACGCTGTGCCACCTTGACCATCAAAACCACCCGGTTCCCCTCCTCACATATCATTTGCCGGGGCGCCTTACGCTTTCCGATCAATCTTTAGCCGACGTTAGGGTGCTTTAGCCGAAACTGCGCTGTTCGTTCCGTCCGGCGATTCCAAGCAGCGCCCCTTCCTCGTACCAGCTCGCGTGCATCTGCATCGAAGCTACATCCGACCGGCTGAACACACATCCGACCGACGGCTCGCGCCTGCGTTCTCGCATTTGCGCGCACTAAACGCAGCGCTCAATAGGGCCCGGCTCGGCCCCAGCGCTAGACACTATTATTAGTAGTTACAAGTTCAAGTTTGCGCTCACTCAACCGTCAAATACAAACAGACACACACACACACACACGCAGAGACGGGCGAAACGGACCCTCTTCCCCGGGCTTATACCCCTTCTTCGGAAGATTACTTTAACAAGAGCAAGTGCATGTCGGATGCAGAGCAGTGCGAGCGGAGTTGAGATACGATGCGCTGCGGTGGTGAGCGACTGTGTTTTTGTGTGCGTGCTTGGCCCTTTTGCGCGACACATCGCGACATCAGCTTGCCGTCAGCTGCTTCGAACTAGTTCGCTGCATTACTCCGCTCAACGACCTGACCTTGCACCGAGCGTGAGCGGCTGCGTTAAAGATACTGCGTCACTGCAGTTGTCGCTTGCATTATCATTTGGTTGCGCTATCAGCGAGAATGGTTGCCTCCATTTCGCATGAAAGATGAAGATAACAGAACCAACGACGTCAACACGGGCCCGTGAGAGGAAGTTTTGTTTGTCAGGGTAGAAGAGAGCGGAACCCTTTACCACCCACTCCCGGCGGCTTAATCTTCGAGCGGTTTGCGTATGACATGGGTGCGGGTTCTGGGAAATCCAAACTAAAATATTTTATTACTATTTATGCCAATGGAACTACCTTCGATTACTCATTCGAAACAACCCGTACGGAAACACCACAAATTAAATTAACATTAATCAGACATTAACTTAACAGATCAATTGGAAAGTCCCCGGACTTCGCTAGTAAAACATTTTTATTTTATATTCAATACAATTCCCTTGAAGAGGGATGCACTTATTAAAGCGATTTTTGTAGTAGGATTCTTTCGCTCTTTCAAAATAGATCTCAGGTTTCTGCGAGCAGCTCTTTATGTGACGAAATTGTCTTCCAAGCAAGCATTCTTGTTGAAATCGGCGCATGCAAAAAAAACAGTTCCTATGAGCTCCAGATGGAGCTGGAGAATATGATGGACGTGGAAGCAATTCGAACCCCAATTTAAGAATTTATATCTTCGTTTTTACTGACTTGTGGCACAATGGCGTTTGACTTGATGAGGTAACACTTTCTTTTTCTTTAAATGCGGTAATTTTCTCATGGTTTCGTCCTTCAAATCGATCCAATAACGCAATTTAATAGTCGCTGTTGATGTTCCTACCTTTTTCTCAGTAGTCGATGACAATTGTTCCAATTGTTCCGAATGTGGATTAACTTTTTCAACACTTCATAGCGAGTTCACTGTGAACAGTGTAGTCCACTATCGTTTGGACTTCGGTGTAAAATTATTAAGCCATATTTCATCCATTGTCATAGATCGACGCAAAAACTCTAGCTTCTACGCTTGGTCATGTAAAAATAATGCTCCAAATAATCAAACCATCGTTGTTTTTGGTCAGAAGTGAGCAAGGGCTGTATTGACTTTGCCCCGAGATTGCTTTCTTATATCCAAACGTTTGTGAATGGTATTACACATTCCGTTGATATCTTTAGTGTGTCTGATCTGATCTGTTTTGTTAAAAATCTGATCTGATTGGTCTATAAAAAACATTCTAAAAAAAATGAAATAACATTAAAGCCAACTCAATTTTGACCTGCATTCGGTGAGGAATCCAGTTACAAACTCAATATGCCTGTGGGACGTACATTCTGTCAAGAAGTCGTGCCCAAAAGTTCCCAACCCGGCGGCAATATCTGCAGTACCGCGCTCGGAAAAGGCATACGAGGGCATAACTCTCGCGCAATGCTCCCCATAGCTGCCAACCGGAATCGTATCGCTTCCCATGGTGAAGGATTTTATTATCGTAAACCCGCTCCCCGATAATGGCACTGTTTTACGAACGCGCTCCGGTGCATTCAACTCCACGGTACGCCAAATGACTTTGTCCTAGTTTTTGCTCCGTGCCGCAGCGATCTCGCGCTCGCATCGATCGTGTCCTTTCAACGTCCCGAAGGGTTGGTTGCGCCATCGGATCGCCGGCCGCGGGCAAGATCACGATCTTGTACCCGGTCGACCGGGCGGGCATTAGATAATGCATCCGCGAAAAGTGACGTAAACTGGACGTCGCACCCTCCGTGGTGTCGTAGAGCCGGCCCTGCTCCATATGGAATTCCTCAAAAGATGCTCCCGATGGCAGCGTCGGAGCCCCCGTTCGCTTATCTCCGAAGCGCACCGAAACTCTACACGGTCGCTCGAACGCCCGGAAATCACGGAATCTACACGCGAAGACACACGCTTTCGGTCACGACCGGCTTTGGACGGTTGGGAACGGAAATGGGTCAGCGAGCGTGGACGTCAGCTGTGCGCGAAGCGCTCCGAAGCGGACGTCATCGTCGTCGGTGTGCGCACCGCATCGGAAAGCTTCGCGAAGCCCGCTGGAAACCGGGGCTGGAGTTCATTGACCAGCGCGGACCCGGTCGCTCTATTTTCATTGCCACCAATACAACGGTATGCTCGCGTCTGTGGCATTTCCCGTGTGCTCGGCAGCACCGACTGTTGGCGACTTGATGTATGGCAAAAGGAAAGACGGAGAGAAAGAGAGAGATAGAGAAAGAGAGAGAGGGAGTTCGCATCTCTTCTCGATCTGGCTCGATGATGCTGATCTTGCTCACAATACTATTACAAGATCTTTCTTATCCAATGCGTTTGCGTCTCGGTTGGCGGTAGGACGGAGGTGAAGTGAAAAGTAGTGGCGGAAAGGGAGAAGCGAATCAGCTACCATCAGCAAACATACAGTGACGGTCAAATTATGGCATCAGGTTGTCTATAACAAGAGCTTTCTATCGGAGTAGTGTTAAAATCAATATAATTTAAAAAATTTGTATTTATTTTAACCGTTTCAATAATAGAAAATTGTACTATTTATAGCCTTTGCCTTTTATTGATATTTCTTACACAAATCACTGCGATAAGTTACGGTACACAATGGGTTGTAGGAAAGTTTCGAACTAAGTAGGTATAAAGGAACTTTCTAAACGGTATGGGCAATATTTCGTAATTAGTTTTGAAATAAAAATAGTTTGAAGGGCATATTACAAGTAAATAAAAAATTCATTACATTTTGTAAGTCTTTTTCACTAAAATTTCAATGTTTAACCTATATTTTAGTAGATTGATTTTGATTGTAGAATAAAATAGAAGTACTGGAACCAAATATGATAATATTTAAATTGCAATCTACATTTATCTACATTCTACATCTACATCTACATTAACAATCTACATTCTAATGTAATACAGTAATATGGTCTATACTGATTGCAAAATTTCGCCATATAGATAAGAAAAATAACATCTCGAGAATTGAATTGGTCGAGTTTAAGGCAAGCTGAAGTTTTTTTGTTCGAAGGTAAGTTTCTTTTAAATAAGAGTATAATAAATAAATTCGAAATAAAGTGCTTAATCCGGTTCAAAGGACGAAATAAATTAAACGCCCTACAAAAATCATGTTAATATATTTTTGCACCTTTTCGTTCACAATTTTCACATACAGTTGAGTGATAAAAAATTTCTAAACAATGTGTAAAATTCCTAAATAATATAAAAAAAATATAAAAAATAAAAACCCCGCACGGCACTGTATTTAAAACAACATTACGAACAGTGCCAGTTTTGCGATGAAAAAACAACTTTTTCTTGCCCTCGCTTGCCACCTCTGTCTCGCTCGCGCCACCACCTCCATATGTCCCTGACATTGCTACGTTCCGAAGGAGTAGCGGCGACGATGACGGCATATGACGATTCAGGCCCGGGTTCATTCACCTCGCGCTGCGAGTTGACCCAATGAACGGAATAGCTTGCACTAGACGGACCGCCCGCTACACTCCCATCGCCTCCCTTCCACTGGATGGCCACTCCGAAACGGGTGGGAGGTGGAAGGGATTGAAATTCTCTTCGCGAGAGCTTTTTACAACCGTGCGCTGAAAGCTCTCCTGTGTGAGGCTTGGTTGTGCGGAGGTTTCAGCTAAATAAAGAGGGAAAGAGAGAGGATTTTTCCTTCCCGATTCCTCTTTCAACCTTTCTCCGTGACATTCGCTCCCTGAGGGGTGAATTGAGGGACTTCTAACATGCAGTAATAGAACAGCAACAGCAGAAGGTACTAAAACCGGATTAGCACGCCGATCGGTCGCGATCTTTCGGGCGCGCGTTTTTCGCGCTGGCCACTCACGGTGCCATAAAAGGTTAGGATCAAGTTTGATGCCGTAATCCGGTCCGGTAAGGGGCAACCCGGTTGGATAATTCGCTACGATCGGTGCTCCTTGCGTCATGTAATGCCGTCCGATGCTATTACATGCAAGATCCGGCGCTTCGGGGGACTTCACCGCACGGTTTTATGGATCCTCGTGCCCCGTTTTGGAGCGCACGAAGGGTTGCGCGAGGCACAGTGGGATGGGTTGTTTTAACGAGCCGCTTCCATCATTTGCTGAGGTCAATTCTGTCACTCTGTTTGGCCCGCGGGGACCATTTTCCTGTGGACAAACGGACACGGGATTCTTTAGGTCGTCGGTCGTTAGGGGATGGAGAGGGAATCGCGGGAATTAGGGGTGGATTAAAAGCTTGTAAAAGCGGTGCTGTAAACATATCCCTCCAAACACCCGATGGGGCCCAATCGGCCCACATAATGTGATTCCAACAGCATAGCATAATCATACGAGCTGTACGGAATAAATTAAACTGCTCGCGCGGTATTAAGTTCCTTAGTTTTCTCTTTTTCACTTTGCGTCAATAAAAACATAAATAGAAGTGTGCTAACTCGTACGCTGGTTCCGCATAATTTATTCTACTTAATTTCGACCCGAACCGAGCCCGATATATATATGCGAAATAAAGAGCCCTTCAAATGCTTCTATCTGGCCGATTTCTATCACGCGTACGACACGGGAAGGGAAAACAATCAAACCCCCTCCAACGCGACCGGTGGCAAAGCGCATGCATTACGAATCTCTTTTCTCTCCATCCCAGCGTCGAACTCTCCCGCCGAACCGAGCCATTGACCGATTGAGCTGAGCGGTCGATCAACGAGCATAACGTGTTGCATAAATTTGCCCCCGAAATAAGAGAGAAAAAAATAAACAGCAAAACAACCACCCCAAAGACCCACAAAGTCGTACTCGCTGCCCCGGCCGGGGTTGGGTGAGTGATGCTGGCGGCCGAAGCACGCCCGAAATGGTGTCAATGTACGAACTTGAACTCGAGCTCGGTGGCTGTGGCCTGCTCTCGGGGCTTCGACTTCACCAGGTGAGGTCGCTCAACTTTCGCAGTGATAAGCGTTCGCCAATGCGCGTACGGGGTGCGTTTTAGCTGGACGGCTTTCAAGATCACTGATCTGGTGGAAACCGGTGGAAGCTGGCATTCCGTTCGCGCGGTGATCGAGGTTCACACAAAGGGTAACCGTATGCGCCGATTCGATGGTGATGAATGGTAAAACCATTTTTTAATCCGCACTTGATGCACACACACACACACACACACACGCACACCGGGGTGAGTAGCGACCATGAATAAACCGACCTCCTCCCCGCGTTGCATAAAGATGAGTTCTTGAGCCGGTTGGTGTCGATGCAACGGCATCGTTTTCATTTCGAGCCATCTGAATATGAATCGATTTCTTCCGATTATCCTACGGATGTGGACGCTGAAGGAAGCTTGGCATCGTGCTGGAAGAAGGTAGAACGTTTTACGTAGGAAAAGCTCGAAAAACGTAACCGAGAATACTTGCCGGAAGAATGCATGAGATTCTATTACTTGGACGTTGACCTTAACTGAAATGAAAGACAAAAGATTACTAGCTGATACAATTTGAAAAAAAAAATTGCACAAAATAATTCTGAGTAATATGTAATTTTTAGCCTCAGTTGGTTTTCGATTTTATCGAAAAAAATAAAACAATCTAAAAAGTTAGAAAGAAATAAACGAAATCAAAGTATAGAACTTTACGCAAACCATAAAGAAAAGCTTGAAATAAATTAAATCCATTCTTTAATAAACATTCTAGTTTAGAAACCCGTTTAAAACTGCATATATATTTGAGTGAAACTTGCAACAATCAGTTGTTCCTCATACGGTTTTGTTCCATGCAGCGAGCTTGTAGTTACAGATTAAAATATTATAAAATGTTACAAAAATGTTACTAGAAATTATGTAAAGTATTCCATACCATTGCCTTACTATTTTAAGCATTCTCACAGGTGAAAGATTAGTTTACTACGGACTAAGAGCAAACCCTAGCGGCCAAGGCTTAAACATATTAAAATATATGCACCAAAAAGTATGCAATATGCAAACTGAAATAAGATAAATGGAGCGTTAACAAAACATTATCATACTGAGTAACAATACTGGAGCCTAATCAATATTTTACGAATGAGAAAATTATCTTTTGAAATTACTACGGAAAAGCTTAAATGCAACAGAAAAAGAAATCACATCTTTTTTTTGTCAATAACTTTTATTACTACATAACTGAAACAATGTTTTTTTTTTCATTTTTTGTGCTATAAATACGGTTTTACATAAAATACCAACAATCTAAGCGGTATCTGGATTTATAATAAATATAAGAAACCATTTCTACTTTTAATTTACATCCAATATTGAGCAAAAACGAAAAATCCTTTATTGAATGTTGCCTTTTTTATTTTCTGGTAGGCCATTATTGACGTTTAAGAATGCTCTTGCGTAAAATATTCATATGCAAATATTCAATATGAATCGGTTTTCAGTAGTATTCAAAAATCGAAAACACTTTTTACAAAGTGGAATAAAATTTGAAATGCACTGCATGCAACATCACGTTGATTTACAAAAAATGGCTTATTGTAATTTTCCATGCCAGATTTGTTCCTCTGACTCTGTCAAAACTGCTGGGCAAATTTTGATACATATTTATTTTGTTTATCAAACAATCGTTGAGAGAATTTTTCCTTTGCATAGCAGTGTAATATTGCAATGCTGCTATTCAAGCTTTCGAAAACTGGAACATTATTGTAGATACATTTCCTATATTAAAAAAATTGCTTTCCTACAATTCATCCTTCATGCACCCGATGACCCGATATCACTCGATAGGTGAATCACACGGATGAGTCAACGGTGACGATAGCGGTGGAAATTATCAGCTCCGGTCAGCAAAGTTTCCAAAAACAACCTTAGGCTGACGTATCGTCCCAACATTGTCACAAACAACAACCAACACGTCATCACGTCTCGGGCACGGTGTCACGCTTTTTGATTATTTTCATTTTCAAAATCCCGTTCTTTGCGTATGCACACACACAAACACACACATACATACACGCACGCACAAGAAGGTGGAGGCGTCGTCCCCCGGCCTGCGTCCAGTGTCCGAGGGGAGGTTTGCTTTACGAATCACGTTATCCGACAGTCTGCTTTTTTGTTTCCTTTCCTTTCCATTGCTCCTTCTTATTGACGCATACCGCATGCGTCTGTCT